>MVGT01001739.1:13083-33321 GCA_002174775.1 Macleaya cordata | reverse complement strand
CTTGCTTTGTATATATATTCTTTTGAACTATATAATGTAAAACAAGCACACTTATGTATATTTAGTATCACTTAACAAATCTTATATATGTATTATTTTATCAAGCGAGAGATCGTTTTAGAATTATAGTTTGGATCCAGCCTAGTGGATGACTAGGTATTCTATATTGAAGAATATGGTTGATTGGATATGATAAGATGATATGGATGAATGGAATTGATATAGAAATGTTATTTATAGATAAATCATCTCTTATACAAGTTTATGACAAGTTTCAGACCCTGAAAATATAGGGGAAACTCTGGCGAATTTTCTGTTGAGCCTAACCATTTTTAGAGGTGATTAAAGTTTTGACGAACTAGATTAGCTTAACTCTGATTTAGGTTCTTAAATCTTTATTTAAGTTTGTTTTAGTACTGTTTAATCACCTGATATAGTAAACCTAACGCCTTGAGATGCGATTCAATCTCCTAGAGATTTGAGTTTCAGATTGGGGTATTACAGACATGGTATCAGAGCGCCACTAGTAGATCTTTAATGGGAGCGCCAGTATTAGATCTTGTATGGGAGCACCAATATTAGATTCGAATTGGGAGGTAAATAACAGACATTAAAGATAAAACTCTTCAAGATTAAAAGACATAAAGATTAAAAGACTAATTATTGTTTTTTTAATTTTTTTATATGTGTATTTATAGTATGTGTATGTGATTGTAAATATTTTTAGTGATAGGTATTATTTATTGTAGCCTAGATTGTAGATAATAACTCTTGATTTTAGTCGACTCTTGTAGTATTAGATATTTGGATATACTTGTCCATATTAGAGGATATAAGAAGGATTTAAAAATTTATTGAATAGGAGATTTGGGGATGATGCTGATTTGGATGATTATTGATAGATTGATTAACAACCCCTATCTATATTGATACCTACTCTTGTGGAGATTGAGTAGAATTATATATTGAAGATTATGATGTTGAAGAATTATGTATTTGGAGACGTATTATCCATTGATGACAACTAGTAGTATATGCTTATTATTAGAGATTGATATTGTATTTGAAGAATTATAGGGTGCCTAAAATTTTGAAGATATGACTTATGATCCAAGCACCATTATTGAGGAAAATAGGAGAGTAACATTTCAAATATATTATGGACTTCATGGATGGAATTTTCAAGAAATATTTTATGTTATTATGTTATGGTAAAATCCTAAGAGCAGATAATCTTGTATTATTACAATTTAAGTTATCTAGCTAAGACCTAAATAGTAATTGATAGTCAATGAGGTTGGTTTCTTAGACTAAATTGATGGAATTGTTATATAAATTGATGACTATTACGGCAGTGTGAGAAATAAGTTGATAGTGCTAGAAAATGATTTGATATATTTATTGTTGCATGCGTAGAACTACTCTATACAGAATTTGGAGATAATAACCATGGTTTTTCCATTGAGGACAGATAGTCATTTACTAATTTGAGGAGAAATTTGATTTGTACCATGGTCTTAAGATATTAGGTACCTACCTTCTGAAAGATTTAAATTTGAAGAGCATAGATGAATGAAATTTTGAGGTTATGAAGATTGTGATTTTATTTTGTACTCTATCTGAAAAGAGTCAACGTTGTGGTTAGTATATTGAATAGAAAGAAAGATGATGTGTTGACTCACTTGGTGATTATATAATAGAATATGTAAGAGGAGCTATATGTACGGAATTATTACATCATCACTTGTACAGAGTAAGGCGTATATGGACTATATAAATGAAAAGCTCTGTATCACTTGAGGATATATGGATTTACTAGAATTTTAGTTTCTGAGTTAAAATATTGTGATGATATTTACAAGGAGAGAAACTTGAATTGTAATTTGATCATTAGGTTAATTGTATTACCTTATTTGCAGAAATTAGAGATTAATGGAAATGTTTTGAGGAACAAATTGAATGGCATAGTAAAACTACTTTGCAGATTTAGTGATGCAACATAGCCGAGTAAAGAAAGTAATGAGTATTTATTCCAACCACTCAAGGATACTTGATGATTGACGTATGCCAAATTTCGAGGACGAAATTTCTTATAAGGAGGGAAGAATGTAACGACCCAAAATAATTTAGTTGACCAGTCAATGTCAATACGAGTCAAATAGAGTCTAATCAAATGCTTTGACTATGAAAACAATTAATTATTAAAATAATTAAGCTTAGTGTTAAAATAATTAAACTTGAAATTAAATAAATGAGTTTTCGATCGGAGGGTAATTTGAAGAATCGAACCGTAAGAATGGATAGATCTCGAAAAGTTATTGAATTTCGACTACTCACACGCAAAAATTGGACGCCGAATGAGGCCGATATGATGCCCGAAACGCAATTTTGACCAAGATCGAATGCAAACCGCGATTTTGACCAATTTTTTTAGATATGTATAATATATACGTGTATATAATGTATTAAAAAGTTTCCTTGTTAACTTATCCATTTGTAAATAGATTTTTGTATGTGTGTATACATATAATTTATGTGTATGTCCATATACCAAAGTTTTCGTTTATAACTTATCCTTTAATAAGTTTAATTAAAATTTGTTTTTTTATTACTTCCACCGTTTGATAACAGTAGAGTTAGAAAGGAAAGAAAGAGAAATAAAAAGACAGAAGAAGAAGGAGAAGAGGAAAGAGAAGAAAGGAAGGGAGAAAGAAAGAAAGGAAGGGAGAGAAAGAGAGAGAAGGAGAAAGAGAGAGAGAGAGAGAGAGGAGGGAAGGAGAGAGAGAAGGAGAAAGAGAGAGAGAGAAGGAGAGAGAGTGAAGGAGAGAGAGAAGAATAAGATGATGTCGATGGTACGATTGAGATCGTAGGGACCACATAATTTGTGGTTTGAGGTATAAATTTGAAATCCTAGCTTTTTATTTTTTATTTTTAATTAGATATTTTATGTTGTTAATCTTAGTTTTCAATTTTAGGGTTGATTTTTGTTAATAGTTTAAGGTTTGATCCTTCTGCTAATGAAACGTTCTCTCAAATTCAGCATGCTAATATTCCTGATTCTGCAGAGCAAGTAGAAAGATCAACCTTATTTTCTCCTATAGGTCGAGTTAGTAATGCTCGTGGTTGCAGGGGACCTCCCAGAACTGGGCGTTTCCTGGCCGTGGTTGTCGTGGTGGTCGTGGTACAAAACATTGCACTCATTATGGGCGCACCAACCATTCCATTGAGTATTGTTGGGTTTTGCATGGAAAACCAACTTGGGCCAATCATGCCATTATTGAGAGGGAGATCTATGACGAGATTGGGCCAATCAAGAAGGTTGAGACAGCCACATATCAGATTACTATTTCCTAGGACGAGTATGAATCTTTGATTCAAAAAATGCGATCCTTCATCCTCCACCACTACTGTTATCTTAGCCTTAGGTAACACTTGTCTTCATTCTTTTTCTTTTTATTCTTGGATCATAGACTCTGGAGCCTCTGATCACGCGATAGGTAATTCGTCTTCTTTATGTGATTTAGTAACTGAAATACCTCCCACCTTCGTCACATTAGCTACTAGTGCAAAGTCACAAGTCTGTGGCATTGGTACAGTTGACTCATATTCTGACCTTACTTTATCATTTGTCTTATCTCTCCCACAATTTCCCTTTAGCCTTTTATTAGTCAGTAAGCTTACCACCATAATTAATTGCTTAGTAACCTTCTACCCTACTCATTGTGTATTCAGGATCTCAAGACAAAGAGGACAGTTGGTGGAAGGTTTGAGAAGAATGGCCTCTATTATTTTTAGCCTTCCTCTGCTTCGGCCTTGCAGTCTTCATCTGTTCCTTTTCAGTAGCATTGCAGATTGGGGCACCCTTCTACTGAAAATCTATGCCTTTTGGCTCCTAATCTACCATCTTTTGATTTTCTTAATTATGAGACTTGTGAGTTGAGTAATCATCATAGATCAAGTTTTAAACCTAGACCAAATAGCCATAGATTGCTTGCTTTTGAACTTATCCATACTGATATTTGGGGTCCTTCTAGGACAACAAGATTATGTAGTGCTAAATATTTTGTTTCTTTTATTGATGATTATTTTCGCATCACTTGGTTATATGTTCTTAAAGATCGATCTCAGTTATTTGCTACCTTTAAATCCTTTTATGCAGAAATAGTAAATCACTTTGATGCCAAGGTACTCGTTCTTCATTCAGACAATGCATAAGAGTACAAACTTGATGAATTGACAAATTTCCTAGAATCCAAAGGAATAATTCACCAAACCTCTTGTGTTGACAAGGCACAAAAAATGGTACATAGCAAAACGAAAGAATGGCCCTATCATTATTATTGCTCGTACACATATGTTACAGATGAATGTCCCCAAACTCTATTGGGGAGATGCAGTCATAACTGCTGTTTTTCTCTTAAATCGCATGCCTACTCATATTTTATAAGGTAAATCACCTTTTCAGCTTATGTTCCCAATGAGGAGTTGTTTTCTTTGCCTCCTAAAGTGGTTAGTTTTGTTTGTTTTGTTCACAATTTATCCCATGACCGTGATAAGTCAGATCCTCGTGCATATA
Organism: Macleaya cordata; assembly: GCA_002174775.1. Lineage (NCBI taxonomy): Eukaryota > Viridiplantae > Streptophyta > Magnoliopsida > Ranunculales > Papaveraceae > Macleaya > Macleaya cordata. The sequence continues at coordinate 28,745 of MVGT01001739.1, read as the reverse complement.
AGTGTATCTTCTTAGGTTATTCACGCCCTCAAAAGGGGTATAAATTTTATAATCTAACATTAAGTAAACACTTTGTTTGTGCTGATGTGACCTTCTTTGAGCATGTTCCATACTACTCCAAGGAAAGCACCTCCGTTTCTACACCTATCTTTGAGAATATAGTTATTCTTGTGCCTATTCTTGAGGAAGTGACTATTCCTAAGGCAATAATCCAAATTGAAGACTCAGTTCCTCCTGATTCTATAGCACCTCCACTTACTAAAGTCTATACTTTTCGTCGAAAATAGGGCACCTCTTCTTCAACCCCGGCTGCAGCTATTGATCTCATCTCAACCCCTTCACCATATCTCCCTTCGCCTGCGGATCCTGCTCCTCCTAGTGACCTTGATCTTCCCATTGCTATTCGGAAAGGTAAGCATTTTTATCCTAAGTATCCTATTTCTTATTTTGTTTTTCTTGATCATCTACCCTCAACTTTTCAAGCATTTTCCTCCTCCTTGTCATCTATTATTGTTCCTAAATGTTACAGGGATGCCTTATCTCATCCTGGTTGGAAGAAAGCCATGAAAAAGAAAATGTAGGCATTGCACTTGAATGAAACTTGGTCCCTTACTCCTCGTCTTGCAGATGCTTAAGTTGTTGGGTGTTTACTATTAAACAAAATCTGGATGGCATCGTTGATCGTCTCAAGGCTCGCCTAGTTGCAAAGGGGTCACTTAGACTTATGGTGTTGATTACCTTGAGAGCTTTTCTTCAGTTGCCAAACTTAACTCTGTTCGAATCATTATTTCGTTAGCTACCAATCTATGTGGTCATATTGTGCTACTTTGCATAAAAACTATGGATACATAGCTATGCATAAAATACTTTTTGTAGCAAAGTCAGCTTCCTAATAGGTGCATTTTTTTTTAATATGAGATTTGAATTTAACCCTAATTCCACCTACGGTTTAACTTCCAACCTAGGCAATTTTAATTTTTTAAATTTAGCCCAATCAGTATGTTAATAGTATGCTAACAAAATGTAGACAATATGTTAATTGAGTTAAAATTTCTTTGTTGCCTGAGGTAGAAGTGAAAACACATGCTAGTATTGGTTTTTCTTTCATAACCCATTTTTTTTGTTTTTGAGAGGGAAAAAGTAAAATCTTATTAGAAACAGAAGAAAATTACAAAATAAAGAGACAAACCTACTATGAATCCATCAGAGCCTCCCAACTGATCAACAGATCAGAGAAACAATACCCTTTGAGGGCGTTTGGCAACGCTTTTTGACTTATATAAGTTAAAAAGTAAAAAAGTATGTATAATAACGTTTCTAGAAGCAAAAAAAGTTACTTCTTTTTGGAGTAAATTTTTTTTGCTTTTCTATTTCTTAGAATTTGCTTCTCCTCGAGTACTATGTAACAACTAATAACTCATTATTTTTTTAGACTTATAAGTCAATAGTTTACCATACAAATTTTCTTATTTTTTACTTCTCAAAAGTTCTTTTACTCTTTTAGAAGCAGAAGCACTTCCACTTCTGGTTGCCAAAGGCCCTCTAAAAATATCCACCCAAAATCGAGAAGGGTAAACGAGGCAAAACCTGCTTGGCCTTCCCATGAACGAGACAAAGTTCTGTCCTGCACCCAAAAAACACCCATACTGTTTAAGAAATAACACGACCATACCTGAGAAGTCATTTTACACTGTAAGAACAAGTGCTCAACAAATTCGGCATCTCTAGTGCATAAAACACATCTGTTTACTATAACCATTCCCGACTTCATCAATTTATCATTCCACACTTCCAGGTGATCCTCCTCGAAAGATCGACTTGTAGCAGTCTTTCGCAAAGATGAACTGATTATTGATGGAGAATCTACACTTCAACTCATCATCACCGTACGACAGGGCCGGTGCCTGCTCCAGCAAGTCCACAAGCTCAATCACCCATCCGCGACCTCTATGTTCAAAGAAGAAAGAAACAACAACGGACATATGAAGAACAACGACCACTCAAGCACAAAGAACACATGTAGCATGCAAGTGCAATGGATCGTGAGTGTGAAGATCACGGAGCCGAATTACTTGGTGTACAGGTGCACCAAATGGTCGGGACTTTCATTGATCAGTAGGTCCCACCTAGCAATTTGAAAATGGTCCACGTCAGAGTTTTGAGAAGTCAGGCCCACTTAATTATTTTGACTTTCATTTTTTTCTCTCGTAAATTAAAAATGAGAAGATAATATATTAATATGGATCTGTGGATTTTGGGAGCCATCTCAAAACTTTGACTCAGTTGAACAAGCAGAGGGGACCCATCACGTGTCATCAGTGGGGCCCACAGGAGGTCATGTGATGAGCGTAATATGGACCGTTGATTTTTTTACAATTATAATGTGGTGTACATTTTATGGTACTTTCATGTATAAATAAGAGTTTGCGATGCGGATATGAAAGTCTTCCCTTATTCTTTCTTTCTTCCGATCTTCAATCCCCATTTGGTGTCCAACAAAAGAAGAAGCAAAGAAGAGAGAGAGAAAGAGTTAGAGAGAGAAAGGCCTTGTTTGGTGTTGAAGGTTGTTCTGATCAGATGGCTTCAATTCAGAAACAAGAAGTGGAAGGAGATGATAAAGAGAATAATAAAAAACTTCCTTCATCTGACCCTTCAATGGCCGCACCACCATCACAACCACCGCAACCACCACCATCACCTCCACCGGTTCCTACGCAGCAAAAACAGGCTATACAGGTCGTGTCTCTGAAAGAAGAACCAACAGAGATTGAACCTGACGTGAAAGAAACACCAATACCACAATCGGTTCTACCGGTAGCAATTCAAATGCCCATGCCCATGACCATGCAGGTTAAAAAATCAACAACCCCGGGGAGAAGAGCATCGACAAAAGACCGACACACCAAAGTCGAAGGGAGAGGTAGAAGGGTTCGGATGCCTGCCACGTGTGCGGCCAGGATTTTCCAGCTAACCCGTGAACTTGGCCACAAATCAGATGGAGAGACAATACGGTGGCTCTTAGAACACGCCGAACCATCAATTATCGCTGCCACAGGCACCGGAACTATTCCCGCCATCGCTATGTCTGTTGGGGGCACCCTCAAAATCCCAACAACATCTCCCGCCACCGAAGCTGCTGATCAAACCACTAAAAAGAAACGAAAACGTCCATCCACAAGTGAATTTTTCGACGCCACCACCGACGGAGTTTCTGTTTCTTCCGGTCTGGCCCCAATCGGAGCAACCGCGGTCACGCCTGCCAGTATCGGAGCAACCGCGGTGGCGGCTGCCCCTCAAGGATTCATGCCTATGTGGGCTTTTAGCAGTGAAGGGAGGGTAATTCCGTCAAACGCAGTTGCTGCTGGAACATTCTGGATGATTCCACCGACATCCGCCATTGCTGGACCTTCATTACAACCACAGTTATGGACTTTTCCTCCTACTGTAACACCTTTAGTTAATATTTCAGCTAGACCCATTTCATCATTCATTACTACGATGCAACCTGGTATTAATTTAGCTACTGCTATTCAAGTTCAAGCTGTTCCACCTCCTACTGCAACTTCTTCTTCGGTGGCACCGACAAATCCTGTTTCGAAATCTTCGAAAAAATCTGTCATGGCTCCAAGTTCTAGCTCTAATATTACTACTACAACTACTACTCAAATGCTTAGAGATTTTTCTTTGGAAATTTTGGAGAAACAAGAGTTTCAATTCATGGGTCGTTCTTCTTCAAATCATCCCTAATTTTGTTCGTCCCCCATTAACGACGACGACGACGTCTTAGTGGGTGGTGATGTTAGAGAGAGAAAGTGAAACAGTGGTTGCGTTGGGTTGGGGTTGGGTCAGGAACAAATGAATGGGACACGTGTATATGTCTGAGTGGTTAAACTTTTGCACGTGTAAGAATGGGGTCAGGTTTGGCGGATAAGATTGTAATTGTTTTGAAAAATGGTGGGTCAAGATTCAAGACTGAAGAAGAAGATGCTTCGTGGACTGTGCTGAGTGGTGTTGGGATTTTTATGTGGGGCCATAACATGTCGTTCATGTGAAGTTTACGCGGGCCCCTAGGGTAGTGGACCACCCCCAAACGTTTTCTCTCTCTTCGAGGTGCCCGCGTGGTGGTCCCCTCAACCAACTGTTCTTTTGCTTTATGGTGGGGGAAGGGAAGAGAAAGAAAGGTTGTGAAGCTAGGCTGTCCTGCCGACACGCGTCTGGTTCATCAACTTTGCAGGTGGGGACCATCTTCAGCTACTTCAGAAACTAGGGCATCATCAAGTTGAGTATGTATTCTTACATCATGAGCCCTTGGATTTTCTTTAAACTCAACATCATCCAACGGCTGTAAATCATTTTTGAATTTGGGGTTCGGTGGGACCTAGGGAGCAATATGGGTTGGTGAAGTTATCTTGAAGTTTCATTTTTGTCGTTGTTTGAAAATACAGGGGTTGATGCCTACCACAACCAAAGATAGTGCATGGTGGACCCCTAGTCTTCCTCTTCTTCTACCACCAACTATTGGCGATGTGGTTTTGAGGGCCCACTTAGGTGGACCATAAAAAAAATAATAATAATAAAAAAAAACCGATCTGATGAATAATATTTGTACAAAGATGCTTGATTATAACCTGTTTGATTTGACATTTGGTATTAACCACAACAAAGAGTGGGGTCCTTATTGTGAGCAGTGTCATGCGGCACCAAATGGGGATCACATTTTTTACTGGGCATGTGGCATTGGAAGATCGGTGTTATATGTTGGCCACGATTTCGTTATGGGTTGGCTAAGATTATTCACAAAACCTCTAAAACGGATTTGGATTGCTAGAGTCAAACATTTAAACTTTGCCGTATAATTAAGATATTTTCAGTTTTTCTGTTGATATAGTTTGTGTTCATCTTTTTCATTGTTAAAGTTTTTTGAATTTGATCAATCGCGGATAAATTATATAAGAATTAAGTGTTTTTGTCAAACATAATTTGACTGATGTTGATTTAGATATAACCAATCTTGATCACATTAGTTGTTTAGATAGCACCCACTTACGTAGGGCTGCACATCGGTCGGTGACCGACCTAAATGGGTCCATCCATAACAAATCCAATATTGGTCGGTTATGATAACAGCTCATCCAATCCTATCCAATTTTAAATTGGATCGGTTATCCATATAATCCAGTTGAGGTCGGATTGGATTGGATTGGATTGGGTAATCGGTTTTGAAGAGGATATTTTGTTAAGATTGCTTTTAATCCATTAGACTTAAAACACAATCATCTAAAATAATAAATAAATTCATCAACAATCCCGACCCACAATTCAAGAAAAAAGTTGATTATTGAAGAGGAATCTGCTACAATGGTGGTGAGTTTAAGACCTTCGAACTTAACTTCAGCCATCTCTGAGAAGCAAATGTGAAATAGCCTTTCGTTTCTCTGGGCTTATCGATAATGTAGGATCCGCTCCTAATAAAAAACTTTTATCCTTCCATCTATGACCGCGAACGGTCAAAGAGAGAAAGAAAATAGTTTTTTTCTCGAGATTCCTAACTAGGGGAGGAATTGTTTATTATGTGTAAAGGATTCGCCACCTGATTAATTTGAGAATCAGGACCCGATTTTGGAAAATCGTTCTATTTCAGAAAACATGGCGATCTTTCTGACTAGTCTGGTCTGCAAAGAGAGATTCCTAGTAAGGGAATCCTGGTACGGGTCGAGAAGGTATTAGGCACCCGATAAGTGCCCGATCGTGAGATCGGCCTCTACTTCACAACTAAGGGGTACTTTAGAATTTCTTGATCAAACTATGTTTATTCTAAGAGTATATACAAAGAAAAGTAAGTTTGCAGCCCCCCTGATCTACGTTTCATGCTTATAAAGTTCTGGGGCAAAAAAATAAAAAGATGGTATACATGCCCTGTCTAGGAACACGTGTCGAAATAAAGTGACACATGTATCTTAGTACACGTGCAGAGAAGGCACATTACACGTGGGCGCGATTCCACGTGTAAACAAAAGAACATATGGATTCTATTCCATATGTGGCAGATATATTTGTTCACGGGCTCTATTCCATAAACAAACAAGAACGAACAAGTGGGTTCTATCCCACAAAACAAGCAATGGTTATACATGGATTCGATTCCACGAACAACCGGTTCATATACAGATGCTATTCCATATACAAACAAATGGGCATGAATGGATTCTGTCCCATGTATAGCCCAAATATTACGAATGGACGCGATTCCATAAGTAACAAGAATGTACGTGGGCTTGATCCCGTGTACAAACGGTCATGGTGTGCATGGATGCTATTCCACGAGCGTACCGTGGAAGACACTTAGGCGCGATCCTAAATGTTGGCAACCATGATGTCTCAGTGTGCGATCACTTGGACTCCGCGACATGACACATGTATACTACTGTACATGTGACACGAGAGAAAGTTTGTTGATTTTGAAAATAATTTGACATGTGTATTGGTACACATGGCCCAATGGGTCTTAATGATGACACGTGTTTGCTATTGCATACGTGGCATGATGATTTTGAAAACAATGGATGAGTTATGCCTAGAGATTCGGGCACGAATATTCTAGATATCCTAGCTCTTGAAGAATTTTTAGCTGTAGGATGAATATGATCCAAAGCTAATGCAAATGATTTGAATATTAGATAGAAAACTTGTGTTTCTTTTCTTATTCTTGAAAATTTTTGATTATTACAAAGGTGGGGTTAGTATAAGAATTAACCCAACTAATCGAGTGTGCAAGACCATCGACGTGGCGTAGGCACGCATGCCACACTTAGGAGTGCCAGTCCATGGTGGTCACATTTCGACGAGTTTAGGTCAATTCCTAACCTAATCCCGAAATTAAGACACAACCCTAATTTCTAATGCATTTCTTAAACTAAGGAGCCTAACTTAGATTAACTAATCTAAGAGAGAGAAACCTAGTTCAATTTTATTTGATGGGTTAGGGTTTTGAATTAGGGTTTAGGCATTTCCAAGCCCAAAAAAAGAAAGGTGGGGGCCTAAGCCAAGATGTATTCTTGCTAGGCCAACACAAGAAAATGGGTTTATGAAACCCAATTTTAAGAAATGAGTTTAAAACTCATGAAGCAAGCTCAACACTCAACAAAATGTAGAGTGGGTTTGCTTGAGAATGGGCTTGCCAAGCCCATAAAGCTTATTTGAAGTATTATTTTCATTATTGGTTGATTTCTAAGACACATCATCAAGAGTGACAAGTTTCTAATGTAAACCCTAGGGTTTCATGTAAAACTAAGATGGAAATACATGAATTTAAACATGCAAAACAATGTATTAATGTGAAATTAGCAAGATAAATATTTCTACACATTAAACATTCTCTTAGGCATTTTGTCGAACACATTAAATGTGTACATTCAAACTACCATAACTTCTTCGTTTCAAAACATTTTTTGACTCATTCTTGAGCCCATTTTGTGTATTTTTTCATGCTTTACAAGACTACAATATCAGACTTTTTATTTGAAACTTGTATTGAAAGATTCCAGCACGTTTTTGCTCACTTTTTATGTTGTAGAGATGTAAAAATTAACCCTTACACACTCACATGTTTGTAAGCATGACCAAATGATTAATTCTCATACTAAATATGACATCCTTACCATTAAATATGCATTTTATATAAATTAAGACATCATCACATGATGGAACAACATCTAAAATGGGCTAATCTTGCTAGCTCACCTAACCACTCATTATTTCATGTTACATGAATGCTAAACATGTTTAAATCATTATTTATTTTAAGTGGTATTTAGAGATTTCTACAATAATAAAGATTAGTAACAATGCATTCCAACAAAATGACTAACAAGTTATTTATGCACATAAAAATGATATCATGAAGAAAGATACATAAAATGACACATTTATTTCTTTCTTTCAACTACATCATACAACATTTAGGATGTAATTTCTACTACAAATGAAAAGGGGGTGATGATCACCTACCTATTTTGCTTAAGATCCACAATAAAGAGAGTGAAGAAAACCCATTGATCAACCCTCCATTAAGATATGATGATTGTTTTGTTGATAATAAATGAAGAAAATAGAGTTTTCTTTTGAAAAGTGATGTGATCTACCACTAGCTCTCTCTAAACCAACCTCAAAATGGAAAGAAAAACTCAATTAGTTTGAGCTCTTCCCATGATAAATGAGGTTTGAATGTGCAAGGTCTAGGCTAAGATGGGTGGTGTAGATGAAGAGTGAAGGGTTAAGATCTAATGGAAATGGATTTACTCTCACCTAACTCTATTTATATCCTTCTCAAGCTCTTGAATGCTCTCAACCTATTCAATGTTACTAATGAGATCTATTGAATGCATATCCTATTGAATGCTCTCCAAGAGATCTCTCCAATGCTCCTACTAGAGTTCTATTCAATGATCTCCAAAAGATCTATTGAATGCTCCCCCTCAAAATGTTAGAGATCTCCTCTATTTATAGGAAAAATAGGGTTGGTGGGGTGTAAACAAGATTAGGGTTAAGGGGTGAGAGTGGATGAGAGAGATAAAAAAATTGGGTGGAAAAAGGGTAAAAATGAGGGTTTCATAACCTTTTTAATCTCCACCATTAGATCTCATCAGATCTAACGGTAGGCAGCAAAACGGCCAACCGTGAGCCGTTTTCTGCCAACTGTTAGATCTGTCCAGATCTAACAGTTCAGCCAAAACGGCTCATGGCCAACGGTTCTCCCCCTCTGAAAAGTGGTTCCGGGTTCATTCCGACTCCGATTTTGGTTCCGATTTTAATTTTAAACTCAAATTAAGTCCAATTTCACTTTACTTTTTGAAATTACTTGCTTTTAAACATCAATTAGGGATCAATTAAGTTTTAATGAAGTCCGAAGAACCCTAATGTGGTCCAATTTGAATCTAATTTTGGGATTTTCACCCAATTTCTTCAATTAGGCTCAAATTTAAGTCCAATTAAGTCCAATTGAGTTGAGGTATGGTCAAATTGAGTTGAATTAGTGGTTGATTGAGTTGAATTAAAGACGTTTTATGCCTTGATCTCGCAGCGCACTCCAATTTTGGGTGTCTAGCATCCGAGGGCGAAAATTGGTGTCTACAGATAAAAAAAAAAAAAAAAACAAAAGGTACCTTTAAGCTGATGAAACCATACAAAATTCATTTAATATAGCGAAATGCTTTTGTGACCGATATCTGAATCTGTATATTTTTACAGATTGATGTGGCAATCTCAATCCACCATTTGTTATGATTTGTGTGGTCCCCACAACTAACTGCTTTGCACAATGAGTGGTGGATTGAGAGTGCCACCTCAATCTGTAAAAATATACAGATTCAGATATCGGTCACAATAGCACTTCTGTTTAATATATAGTTCATATAACCTTTGTAATAGTTAAATAGAATCCAAATAAGTACCTGAACTATTAAATATGTTCAAAATCCTTATATACCCAAAAATATATATAGCCAAAATTAGAAAAAAGTTTGAAATCGTGAGCTCTAAATTTTGAAAAAACAAATGTTTTTTCCAAATGGTTTATGAAACAAATCCAAACTTCCTAATTAGATTTGGGGATTCCTAATTTTATGCCCAAAATCCAAAAGATTAGCTAAAAAGGAGAGAGTAGAAGCTTTAAGCAGCGATCAATTATACAGCAGATGAAAAAAGAGAGACCAATTATCCGTTCAAGTCAAAATTCCTTTAAAAACCCTAACAACCAATGCAAGAAAGAGAGAGAGAGTCAACCAGAGTTTTGTTGAGAAGAGAGATGAAGAGGTGTTTTTGGGTGAGCCCTAGAGAGAATCAGAGAACTGAGAAGAGCTGCCGCCTGCTGCCTGCCGCCTGCCGAAGACTCGAAGTCGAAGAGGAGAAAGAGAAAGGGGGAAGAAATGAAAATATCATTTATATATTAAGGTTATTTGGGGTGGTTTAGAATTTTTTAAAATTTATATATAAGTATTCGGTCGAATCGGTTAACTCGGTTATTTGACGAGTCCATCCAGTAACCGATCCAATCCACTCGGTTATGAAGACAGAACAACCGATCCTATCCAATCACCTAATTGGATCGGTTAATATCCAGTCGGTTTGGATTGGTTTGGATTGGATTGGATTGGTCGGTTCGGTCCATTTTTGTGCAGCCCTACACTTACGTTCTACCCCACCTTTCCATTTTGTGCAGTAACCTTATAATACACAATTTTAAATAAGAGAAAATTCTTATTTTTCAAAATTACTTAGAGATAGATTTTTTAATTATTAATACTAGAATAGCTAATTAGATCATGACACATTTTGATGTGGTACTCTATATGTTGAGCTTGTTATATTATTATTGAAGGTTTTTACTATAATAATATAGTATAGATATGAGACGACCCTTTAGCCTCACTTGCTAAACCATCCAAAACTTCTTCTTTTTTTCTCGACTAGAAAATGAAAATTTATTGACAAAGACGGATCATATATAAAGCAACGACACGGCAGCCTCTAAAGAGGAGCAACTTAACCACTCAATAGAATAAGCAAAAAAGGAAACGAAACATAGGAATCACTTGCCGAGAAGCCATCTCAATTAGGTTGGCACCACTTCACAACACAATCTCCTCTAACCCACGCTATAAAAACCGAAAATAAAATTTATTAGGGGACATCATTCTTGTTAGGAATGGAGGTTTGTCTACAAAAAAATCCCCTTAACCTTGATCAAGCCAGGCGGCTCTCTTGGCTATACAATCTGCAACAAAGTTTATTTCTCTGAAGATGGCCGAAAATCTCAATTCCTATTTTGTTTAACTCCTATTTTATTTGAACTTGTTTGTTCAAATAAAATAAAACTTTATGTATTGTTTCTTGAAAATGAAGTAAATTTTATTGTTATTATTTTCTAAAAAAAGAAGATAACAAAAGAATTAATAAGAAACATGAAGTGAGATTATAGGTATTGCTCTTTGAGGATGTTGCTCCTTAGCATTCTACTTATTAATGAAAAAGTATGACACGTAGTAGGTTTTGTTTTGGTGAGCAAGGAACCAATTCCATTGGTATTTAAATGCACATGAGCTCAATTAGGTTTTAGTCGTCACTCAGTCACTTTGGCGTAGGGATGGCTCCGTTACAAAATTTGGGAAGCTGAAACTGAAAATTGAAACGTATGAAGCACACATACTTCACTTGAGGTAGCGTGTTCGTGCCGAACACATTGGACATTTGGACATTCGGATAAACGGTGGACACTTCAAATACATATTTTTTGAGATTTTGTTGCGAATAAATTCAGAAAAATAGACCGGAATATAGCACATACATTTTTAACTATCTCTTTCTCTCTTGTTGAAATGCCTTTGAGCAAGCGATTTTCTAGAGTTTATTAAGGAACTTCATTAATGAAATAAAATTTTAATATAAATATATGTTATTTAATTGTATATCATTGTTGTGTCTGTGTTCTACTTTTTTAAGATTTGGTATATTGTCGTGTTTGTATCCTCGTGTCAGTGTTCCTGCTTCCTAAGTTGAAACTATGGGGAAAGGATATCATTTCTAATATCGTGGGACCACTTAGCTAAGGTCCAATTTGTTAGATGGGAGCTCATAGACCATTCGTTCAATACCCACACCAAATACATACTATAATATCAACTTTGTTTGAGGTTATTAGGCCCCTCCTTATTGAACCCCATTGAAGTCTCATATTTTGTGGGACCCATGGACTACTGTGATTTAAACGATGAAGAGATTTTCATCACAAAAATTAGCCATTGGATCAACTTTGTGTAGCACGCACTGGCATGTAAGTAGAGTGTGAGAATAAAAGTGGGTATGACAACTCGTGCGTTGATGTGGTTTGAACAATAAGGTGATCTTTATCACAAAAAATCAGCTTTTGAATCAACTCTATGTAGCACCATTAACACGTAAGCAGAGTTTGAGAATATAATGAGTATTGTGTCGGCCCACATGGAGAAGAACCATACGCTGATGTGATCTAAACGATTAGGAGATTATCGAAATAAAAAATTAGCCCTTGGATCAACTCCGTGCAACACCTATCATTAGGTGTAAACCAAGTGTAATTATTATATATTGCCGGATATAACTGATATTAAACAAAATGCTGGAGTACATGATAGGGAACTAAAAAAAGGGCATATATGTATTTACTTAGCCACAATGTTCATCCAAGGCAGCCTATCACGGATGAATAGTGACAAAGTAGGTTTAGTCACACGTCGGATGGATAAAGGGGGATCTTGGGTTTATATGGGTTTGGGTCAACTCCACCTATCAGGCTAGTCTTTTGGGTTGGAAGTCTGAACCCATGACAATTGGTATCAGAGCAGACCTCCATTCTAATGTCACTCCAAACATGGTAGACCACGAGGGATGGTGTGTCCAACAGGGTAGTGGGTCCCCCAAAAGAGGGTAGAGATGGGTATACAGGGTAGCCCAAGTCAATGTGCGAAGTGCCCATACATAAAGATTGTGTCCACAAAAGGTAGTGGGTCTCCCAAAGGAGGATGGGGACAGGTAGAGAGAGTGGCACAACTGCAACGAGGGCGTTGCAGAATTCGGGTGGGAGAGAATGTCACGGATGAATAGTGACAAAGTGAGTTTGCTCTCACATCGGATGGATAAATGGGGGATCTTGGGTTTATATGGGTTTGGGTCAACTCCACCTAACAAGCTAATCTTTGGGTTGGAAGCCCGAACCCGTGACAATCTGCATTATCTATTTTAGATTTATTATAGTTTTCGTACTTATATTACTTTTTGTTCAGTTGCAAAAATATGGTACATAAAACTACTTGTTCACTTGCCTTCCCCACACGTAATTCTCTTTTTACCAAAGCTAGTCGATACTTTTGAACTTTCATTTTAGAAAAACGGTTTTAGACTCGTCCAAGGCCATTATGAGCTCAAGTACATAGCCGTAGGATGTTCAACCATTTGATAAGCTTCTCTATTAGAGCTAGCTTTGAGGCAGTGCAACCTGTACGAATACATAGGGGGCCATAGTTTTAAAGGACCCATTTAATTCAAATGATCCTTTAGATAATATTCTAGAAATTCATTTTACCTTTAATTTTTTTTAATGGTATTTTATGAGTTGGAAGTATTAAAACGATACTATTATTAGTGGCGATGATCTACATAGTGAGAAGATCATCCTTCATAAAAAACCTTAGATCATATCTATGCGAGCCTCACTGCTAGAATATCTTCTAAAGTGTCCCCCTAGCATAACTATAAAATAAAAGGGTCATTTTGCATAATGCATTCTAACTTTCAAGGCCGACCTTGGACTATGTACTTGGGTACATTTAAACCAGCTCACAGTAAAACGTGATTATTATTTATTTATTGAGTGCACAAATTTGATTTCGATTTAAAAAGCCCCTAAAAGACCTCGTCATGTGGCGCCCATATGATAATTTTTTATGAACATAATTTCCTTACCATAGAGATCTTCCTCACCGAAAACCACCTTGATCTAAAATTTGCAACCTAATCAAAAGTTGATTGAATTTCAATGGTATAATATACATTGTTTCTAACCAATTCTTAATAGGTTAGAGATTTTAGAATCTAATGATTTTCGGTGAGAACATCATAACTAGGATTTTTATGGGTGCAAAGATCCCCGACTTTTTTATTTTTTATTTCCCTTCGTTCTTCCTTCCCCCCTTCTTCTTTCACTTCCCCCTTCTCTCAAAAACCCTAAAGACAATTCCACAGTATCAATCTGCTCATCATCGGATGAAGAGATCGGCAGTGTGCTCTCTAGCACATGTACTATCTTCTTCCCCTCTCTCTTCTTCATCTTTCCATTTCAGATCTTTCATCTTTTCTTTCTTTCTTACTTCCTTTTCTTTTCCTCCTTCTTAAAAACCCTAGCAATTCAATTCACAAAAGGAGGCAATAAAGTTGTCATCGGAAAAGAAGATCGGAATCCAAGTTCGAAGATGAAAATCAGGTTAGGTTTTAAACGGAATCCATAATTTCATATGCAACTATCTATTGCATAAGGAATGATATTATGGGACATAATAAGTTACATATGATTTCGTGTGCAACAATCTATTGTGTAAGGAATGCTATTATGAGATAGAATAAATTGCATATGAGATATTTAAGAAAAATGGGAGAGAATATTTGTATGTCATGTTTTATATGAAACTATCTATTGCATAAGGAATAATATTATGGGACATAATAAGTTGCATATGATTCCGTGTGCAACAGTAATTTATTGCGTAAGGATGCTATTATGAGATAGAAATAAGTTACATATGAGATATTTGAGAAAAATGGGAGAACATCTCTATATGTCATTATCGGGCCAGGTTTGAGAGTTATTTGGGTTCAAATGGACTTACGATTTGGGAAAGGGGAGGTGGGTATACAGGGGCATAATCGAAAAAATAATGTGACCGTCCCTTTTACTCAAATGGACTTACGGTTTGGGAAAGGAGGTGGGTATACAGGGGCATAATCGGAGAATGGTTTTGGGTCAGCCACCATTCTCTGCAGTTTTTCAATTGTGTGAAATTTTACGCTCATTTGCCCTTTTTATGGGCTTTTTAAAGCAGGGGTCAAGTATCCTATAACACCCGAGAATTTTTCTTAGCTTGGGTTGACACGAAAATGGGCTTTAAGCCTATGGGCCCAAAACAGCCTGTGAGTGAGTGTGGGATATAAGCCCAAAATTTTGTTGATTGTAAGGTGGAAACATAGAAACCTTTCCTTAGGAATCAATGAATGCATAAAATCTTACATTTTAGGAGTTTTAAAAAAAAAAGAAGTTAAATATATATATATATATATAAACGTAGGCAACAAGGGTGCGCCATCATTGTGGGGGATTTTGGGAATTTGAAATTTTTTTTTAAAACAAACTCTATCTTTGAAGAAGTTTTGAAAATAATTAACAGTTTTTATTTTTTATATATACTACATTATCTTTTCAAAAAGAAAGTTTATCTTTAAACTTGGAAAACAAGGAATGAATCATAACCATTAGATTATGTTTATCAAAAGCCTAGTTAATCCTCACCATTCAAAAGGATTCTCAAATCCTAGAATTTCTTTATTTTTGAATTATCCACTAAAACCTAGATTTAATTCCTATTTTACTCAAATTCGTAGTACATAATTACAACCATTGGTTTAACTAGACTTTTGATCTTGGCCATTCAAAATAACCAAATCCTAGATAGTAAAAATCAGCCCCCTTATGTAAAAATCATTTTCTACATAAGCTAACATAATTATCTTTGTTTTCTTAAATGATTTTTGGTTAATTCTAAAAAGGGGGAGTTTTAAAATTTTAGAAGTATAGTGGGATTAGGAGAGGGGGGTTCGAACCCTATAAATACCCATCCCCTCCTCCTAATTCGATCCACACTACGCTCTTTATTTTCTCTTTCAAGTTGCAAGAAGAAGAAAATCCAAAAAATCTTCAAAACTGAAAGTCTAAAATCCTTACGGTTATTAGTTGGAATAACCGTATGTCAATGTGACTAAGGTTAAGGATTACACAATCACCAAATAAAAATAATATTGGTGATAAAGATGGAAACTAAAATCTCTAATCAAGAGTATTGACTTATTCGATTCTTTAACAT
>MVGT01001737.1:31903-43018 GCA_002174775.1 Macleaya cordata | reverse complement strand
TAATGAAAATTGGTTTAATATGACTAAGGCCCTGCTTGGTATGGCCACAAACGGTTGTGCTGCAAAGGATTACCGCTATTTCAGAGAAATTGGGGTGCTTGGTATGACAACGTAAATAACATTTATCGGACATATTTACTGCGGGCTCACAAAAATATGGCAAAACGGACAGCTAAATTTGCAGCCCATTTTGAGCAGGGAACGTTTGCTGCTCATCTCTCTTTCTAAAACACAATGTCAGGAGACGAAGACCTAAGTTCTTTCTTCATCTCTACTCAGTTCGGCCAAAATCTACAGACAGCTTCTACCCTCTTTTCTCCCTTAATGGTTAAATACTATCTCTCTCATCTTCTACAAATCAACTCATTTTTCTAGCAGTGTCGATCTCTGCAATCCCTAAAAGCTCTCCTCCGATTCCTTTTTTTTCTTTTTTCTTTTGAGAAATCTGATTCTTCAAGCTTTTCTTTATTTAGGGTAGAAATCTTTTCATTCTTATCAAATTAAATGTCCAAAATAGATGGCTAGGGTTTCAAAGGAAATCAATTAGGTAAATTAATACTGAGATCTGATGGGTTTCTTTTTCATATTTGTCTTTTGATTTTGACATCAAACATGTGAATTAATCAACATCTCTTGCATTGGACATGATTAGTTTGAGATTCTATAAAATATTTAGGTTTGTGAAAGAAAATTGGTACCTAAAGAAAAAATTATGAAGTTTGGAATGCATTTTTGCCTTTATGGATGCATACCAAGCGATGGTAAATACTTACAAGACATCTACAAAGAGCATACCAAGCACCAGTAAGTATTTAGATCGTGAACATCCGTTGTAGCAAACGTATGCAACGGTAAATATTTGCTGATTGCAAACATCTACTGTCATACCAAGCAGGGCCTAAGCAGGCTTCGCTCCCTCAGCTAGAATTTGGTTCAAGGCCGGAATAAGAAGATAACCAAAGCTCGAGGAACTCCAAACCCGGGATGGAACCAGTTCAGTCAAGGAACCGTAGGATTTTCTTTCGATTCTAATCCCTGGGCGTCGCCACGTGTCACGCCAGGATTGGCCAACCCCAAGTTTTCTCAAACAAATTGTTTTTGTTAAAAAATCAGTTCTTGGAGGGGTTTGTTTGAAAATCAGATTTCAAAATTTTGGGGACCCATTTTCATTTTTATAAGAAAAAAATAATAAAAAAAAAACAAAAAGTGGAGAAGGGAGGTGTGGGGCGTGCGTGGCAGCCACGCACCTCCCCCATTTCTTTCCTGTTTTGGTGGGTGGTGTTTTGGAGAGAAAAAAGAGGGAAACAGGGAGAGACAGGGCTGAAGAAAAGGAGAGAAAATAGGAGGAGAAAGGGAGGTATATTGGACGTGCGTGGCAGCCACACACCTCCCTTTTCTCTTCCCTGTTTTTTGGGTCTTTGGTCGGTTGTGAGAGAGATAGAGAGATGCGTTGAAAGGGAGATTAAAAAGGTGGGCTGAGAGAGAGCCCGTGGAGAGGTGGAGAAAAACAGAGAGAACGGAGATATATGGTCGGGAGTTAGAGAGAGAATCTATAGAGAGAGAGAGCTGGAGATCGACTGATTGAGGGAGAAAGAGAGCTGAGAGAAGAAGAAGGACTGAAATAGAGATGAAGAGAGATTGAGAGAGATTGAGGGAGTCTGAGAAAAGAGAAAAACGTGAGAGAGAAGAGGAGAGTGCGTGGAATAAAAACAGGGTGAAGAACGAGACGGAGAGGGAGAGAGACAGAAAGAAGAGGAGAGAGAGACAGTAGCAGGCGTAACCGAGAAGAAGAAGGAAGAAGAGAAAGAAGAAAAGAGAAAAAAGAAAAAGAAAGAAAAAATAGAAAATACAGGAACAAAAGAAAAATAGTGAAAAACAGAAAAAATGATTTTGCAAAAAAAAAAATGATTTGATTTAAAAAAAATCAAACCAACCCTTTTTTATTATTTATTTTTCTTCTTTTTTTTTTTTCTTCGATGTGTTAATTACAAAAATGGTTTTGCAAAGCCCCTAGAGTTTAGGTTCTTTGACGGGTCGAGGAGTGGGGCCTACTTGTCACCTCCACCACACATCAAAATGAAAAGGGGTGAGATCTCTTGCAACCGGACCGGAGACTTGCATCAACTAGGTGAAATTTTCCGTCCACCCTTTTGTTTCTGCTTATCTGAAGCATGTATCCCATGTGATGAAGCATTATCAAACCCATGGTGTAATAGTGTTTTGATGGTACAATGAAATTTTAAACGCGACTTTGATGGTAAAAATATCGTAAATGTAAATTTCATGTCACATAATTTTAGCACGTACTACATGATGGACGTAAATTTTGCATGAGATGATTGGTTACATGCATGCATGCGATATGATGATTACGTAAACTAGGGTTGGAATCTTCACTTTCAATATCTGCCATGATAGATGTTTCATAAAAATGATGCATGGATAAACTAAGCAAGCATGTGATGATATGTTTCTTTTATATACATGGATCATGATACATCTTTTGTTTTATGAGTTAATACTATCATTTTTGCCATGTAAATAATATAAACATATCATGTTTAGAAATAGCATGTGGGTGGAATCCTTTCACGCTCAACATGATTGATATCATGCTCTTCATCGCTTTTGCAAGTACCTTGTTTTTACCTAATAATCATCACTTATACCCCATATTTGTGTTTAAAGCTTTGATATCACGAATGTTATAATAAGTCGTTTTAATTTACTTGTTTACTGACTTCAGGTAATTAATGACTTATACTTGTGTTTTAATTATTTTGCTAGTTTTAGATTAACCCTTTCAATAAACAATCTTGGGCCTGCGGGCCCATTCCTTCGTGGTGGGCCCACATGGCCTCATTCCCCTATGTTAGGCCTTCGGGCTCTTTGCCTACTGCCATGGCTCAAGGGCCCATTTCTCGACTTTGGGCCAAAGGGTCCATTTCCTTGTTAGGCCCACGGGCCTAGATCACTCTTTCCAGGACCCAAAGCCCATTAAATTTTCTCGAGTTGTAAGAGCCCATTCTCTTCATTTTGGGTCTAAGGACCAATATCCTCTCATATGGGGCCTAAGGGTTCGATAATTCGCCAAGCCCTAAAAACTAATAATAATAGAGATTAAGGACCTAGTTTAGTTCACCCTAGGGTTAGGCTTTGTGTGCTTTTAGTTTTTAGGTTGCATTAGCTTAGGATTATATGTTGTTTTCAAGGGTACGTAAAGTTTCACTCGAGGTGAAATTCTTATTTTACCCTCGCCTTTGTTTTAAATATTTTGACGTTTTGAAAGAAGAAAATTTCCAAAATGCATCACATTTAGCTTAGGGTTTCTCATGCATATAGGGTCTTGATAATCCTAAACCAGATTAGGAGTCTTTAGATAACCTTATGCGATATTAGAGCATAGGGCATGCATTCCTTGCGTCCCACCGACACTCGCATTTCTCGGGCACATGTGCAATGTGTGATCCCTTTTCTGGGCATGTCTTATGTTAGATATGATCCCTCTTTGAGATTTAGGCCTAAGGGTGTAATGAATCTATTTTTATTTTGGGCATGTCTTATGTTAGATATGATCCCTCTTTGAGATTCAGGCCTAAGGGTGTAATTAATCTATTTTTATTTCGGGCAGGTCCTATGATGGATATGATCCCTCTTTGAGATTCACGCCTAAGGGTGTTATGAATCTACCTTTAATTTGGGCATGTCATATGATGGATATGATCCCTCTATAAGATTCACGCATAAGGATGTTAAGAATCTACTCTCATTTCGGGCATGTCTTGTGATAGATGTGATCCCTATTTCATTCGAGCATGTGTGTATACCATGTGATCTCTTTTGAGGTCCACGTCTACGGACGCAATGGACCCTTTCCATTCCGGGCATACATTTCTCACGTATGATCCCTTTTTGGGCACGTTCTATATCGAATGTTATCGCTATTTTTATCTGGATAGGTGCATACAACACGTGAATCCACTTTGGCATATGTATAAAGATATAATCGCCCTTTTCTCGAGAATTGCGTTTAAGGATGTGATTTCTCTGACGACACAAGCATACACCATGTGAATCGTCTGAGTTTCATTTTCAAGGATATGATTCTCTCTTTTTGCGCACGTGGCATACCACACTTGATCGCCCCCAGTGTATAGTGTATACAACACCATATTACATGTTTGAGTGTACATGTACATATTATACGTGTCACACCCCTTGTTTGTGCATGGATACAAAGCACATCCACGTCACTGTGCTTTTTGCGCATAGACCTACATATGGTGCATATCGCTCTCTTTTGCTGCATTCGGACAGGCGAATGTATACATCATTTGCCCCAGAACTATTTGTTCATGACACATAGATTTAAGGGGTTTGTTTATAGTGTAGTTGTATTTTGTATATATAGCATAGCTTAGTATCGATCACAAGTTTCCCTAGAATTTTATAATTGCGAAGTAAAGGCCGTCCTCACAGACGAGCGGTTGTTGGGTGCCTAACACCTTCCCAACGCATACCAAGATCCCCTTATCCATTATCTCTATACCGCAGACCATCCGTTTAGGACTATCGCCAAAGTTTTTTCGGAAAACTAGATTTAGGTCGATTTTCCAAAATTTTGGGTCCTGATTCCCACAAATCAGGTGGAGACTCCATACATCTCACATTCATACCCCTTTCTTAGGTGGGCGAATCCCATGTACGCATTTCCCATGCACAAATTTTTTTTCTCCATCTTCCTCCAGAGGTGGTGGGGCAGAGCGTTCGCACACAGGAGGTGCCGTATTCTGGCTCCACACACTGGCGACTCCATTGGGGATACATGGATCTAACACGAAAAGCGATTAAAAAATTTTGGGAATTTATGATCATACACTTCTTGGGCTTGCACACACACACACACACACACACACACACACACACACACCGCATGCACCCACTCATTTGCATTTACATTTTCATCATTATTCTTTGATCCCAGCTAGGAATTCAAACTCGTGTGTGCGGTTTCGTCCCGACCATTGAGTCGTATGGGATAAACGAGGTCGTATCTCACAAACCTCCGCCTTGTACTAACGACTAGTCTTTGGACTACGAGGTATATCTCGCCGAGGTGACCCAAACCTTTACCCAAATACAGAGTCTAGTTGAGCCCAGCTTGCATATAGTGGCGATAGATGTATCCCCAAGAGTAACCCAAAGGACTGCATTCATGTCGCACAGCTGCCGAGGCATGATTCACTATAAAGGCTTTGTGATTTTGACTTGTTTTCTCTGTGTTTGCCAAAAACAAAAAAACCTTTTTGCTAGGGGGCAGATGTCTAAGAGTCCTTCTTCATAGATTTACTCTCTTTGAACCCCTGAGAGCTCTTCTTTTTAAAGAGCAAGAAAAATACAAACTTAGAGGGGCATCCAAGGGCTCTTCTTTCTAGATTAGCCCTCCTCACCTTCCTCAAAGTGACAGCTCATGTAAGAGTAGGAAACGAAATGAGGAAGAAAAGAGAATGAGACACTCATGAAGGGTTCTTCTTTCTAGATTGACCCTCCCAGCCATCTTCCAAAAGAAAGAAAAGCTCGTTCAAGAGCGACATGATGAAAAGAGTGAAATAATCATCTTAATTAAAAGAGGGAAGGGTTCATCTCTCTAGATTTGCCCTCCCACATCCCTCAAATCATTCAGCTCATTCAGGAGCAAAAGATAAATATGCTTTAAGAGAACTATCATGAGGATTCTTCTGCTGTAGAATTACTCTTTCAAGTTCCTCAAAAACTTACTGCTCGACTAGGGGCAAAATATTCCACAAACCACTGTGTGGATTATATTTCAAAATCGGTCCGAGAGTTCAATGAACTTAGGGTCAATTTTTATACTCTCAGTCTTTAAAACGAACCCCTAGGGTCGCACACGTAGACTAAAGATATACATGTCAATTTTTCATAAAAAGATGATTTCAAAAAAGAACCTCGTAGGTCGTACACGTGCGCCAGATACATGTGTCCAATTTTCAAAAATCGAATTTCAAAATATACCCACCGGGTCGCACACGTGCACCAGATGCACGTGTCCAATTTCCAAAAAATGGGATTTAAAAAAAAATGAACCCCATGGGTCGAACACGTCTCCATATGCACGTGTCCATTATTTCAAACTTTCACAAAAAGAACCCCGTGGGTCGCAAACGTACACTAAAGTTATACGTGTCCATTTTTCATAAAAAGATGATTTTAAAAAAGAACCTCGTAGGTCGTACACGTGCGCTAGATGCATGTGTCCAATTTCAAAAAAGTGGAATTTCGAAATGCACCTACCGGGTCGTACACGTGCGCCAGATGCATGTGCCTAATTTCAAAAAAAACGAATGTCAAAATGTACCAACTGGGTCGCACACGTGCACTAGATGCATGTGTCCAATTTCAAAAAAATTGACTGTCAAAATGTACCCACTGGGTCGAACACGTGCACCAGATGCATGTGTCCAATTTCGAAAAAATTGAATGTCAAAATTTACCCACTGGGTCACACACGTGCGCCAGATGCATGTGTCCAATTTTGAAAAATCGAATGTCAAAATGTACCCACTGGGTCGCACACGTGCGCTAGATGCATGCGTCCAATTTCGAAAAAATGAATTTAAAAAATGTACCCACTGGGTCGCACACGTGCGCCAGATGCATGTGTCTAATGTCAAAAAATAGAATTTAAAAAATGTACCTACTGGGTCGTACACGCTCACAAAAGTATGTCGTGTCCATTTTTAAAGAAAAAGGTTGTATTTCAAAGAAGGTACCTTCTAAGTCACACGCGTGTAAAAGTATTCATGTGCCTATTTATCCCTAAAGGGCCATGTGAGCTGAGATTCACCTGAAAGTTAAACTCTATTTTGGGTTCGTGTGAGCTAATTAAGGCCCACATGAAATTCGTTCAAGAAAGAATAAGATGACCGCAATAGTCTATCGAAAGACACTCTTGCCAACAAAGGGTAATTGGTCAGGGATTACCCCCTCTCCCCACTAAGAGGTTGACTTTGTAACTGACGATGATGATGATGAAGAGGATGTACAATCACCTGAAAATCACACAGGTACGCACAAATGTTAATATTTTCTTTGTCCGTTCAGTTAATAATAATGATATTGTCAGTACTAATACTTTTGCAGGAAAGGCTTCCGGTGCCGCATCCGCTGGCACCCAAAAATATAACGT
The DNA here is from genome assembly GCA_002174775.1 of Macleaya cordata. NCBI lineage: Eukaryota > Viridiplantae > Streptophyta > Magnoliopsida > Ranunculales > Papaveraceae > Macleaya > Macleaya cordata. Next base: position 35,811 of record MVGT01001737.1, on the reverse strand, counting down.
GAGTCAACCAGGAGAATGGGCACCCTCGTCCGAGGAGGGAGAGGTGTGGGTCCTAACAGATTTTGTTTTTGCTTTGAGTTCTCCATTATTTGCAAAAAACTAAAAAAATTAAAATATTTTCAAAACCAACAAAAAATTTGAAAAACCAAAAAACCAAAAAGATGTTTTGTGTATAAATAAAAATGATTTTGAAGAAGCAATAGGTGACCTCGAAATTGGCAATGAGTATGAATGAGCCTGAAGATGACGACTGGGTCGCTATTCTTGAGGAAGTGCCTGAGGAGATCCAGGAGTTGCTGGATTGTCATGAAGACATGTCTCCATCGACTGAGGAAGACTCTAAATTGATAAACCTAAACTCTGAAGACCAACCTCAGTTGGTGAAGATTGGTACCACCTTGTCTCCAGATGAGAAGGAGGCGATGATTGAGTTGCTAAAGGACTACAAAGATATCTTCACTTGGTCATTTGAGGATATGCCAGGGCTAGACGCTGAAATGGTGGTTCACAGGCTACCTACCTACCCTGATGCTAAACCAGTTAAGCAGAAGCTTAGAAGATTGAAACCGGAATGGACAGTTAAGATCAAAGAAGAAATCACCAAGCAGCTAGAGGCAAAGTTCCTGGTCCCAGTCACATATACCGATTGGTTAGCGAACATTGTGCTAGTACCAAAGAAGGATGGAAAAGTTTGAATGTGCATCGATTACAGGAACCTCAACAAGGCGAGCCCGAAAGACGAATTCTCATTACCACACATTGACATATTAGTCAACAATGCCACTGGACATGGCTTGTTGTCTTTTATGGATGGGCTCTTGGGATACAACCAAATTAAGATGACAGAGGAGGACATGGTGAAGACATCATTTATCATACCTTGGGGAGTATATTGTTACAGGGTGATGCCATTCGGACTTAAGAAAGCTGGAGCTACTTACCAAAGGGCCATGACCACTCTCTTTCATGATATGATCCATAAGGAGTTGGAGGTTTATATGGATGATATGATTGCCAAATCAGAAAGAAGAGATGATCACATCAAGGACTTGACCAATCTCTTCAACTGTCTGAGGAAATTTAAGCTAAGGCTCAACCCCAGTAAATGTGTATTCGGGGTCAAATTAGGGAAATTATTATGATTCATCGTCAATCAAAGAGAGATCGAGGTTGATCCAACCAAAGAAAAAGCCATTGTGGATATGCCTCCGGCTCACAATGAAAAAGAGATTCGAGGGTTTCTAGGAAATATTCAGTACATCAGTAGATTCATATCTCAACTCACGCCCATCTATGAGCCCATTTTCAAGTTGTTGAGAAAGGATGTTCCCAAGATATAGAATAAAGATTGTCAAAAAGCATTCGACAAAATTAAAGATTATCTGCTAAGCCCTCCAGTACTAGTCCCTCCTGTCCCGAAAAAACCTTTGATCCTATATATCTCTGTGACTGACACTTGAGTGGGAGCAGCTCTAGGACAATATCATGAAGACATCGATAAAGAAAGAGCCATTTACTACATCAGCAAGACTCTGTCTGGATACGAGGTAAAATACACACCTTTAGAAAAGACTTGCTTTGTACTGATATGGGCCGCGAAAAGGCTTAGACATTACATGTTGTCACATTCAATCCAGTTGCTCTCACGAATGGATCCTATCAAATATCTATTTGAGAAGCCAGCATTATCTGGGAGAACAACCAGGTGGCAGCTACTTTTATCAGAGTTTGACATAACCTATGTCACAAAAAAGTCCATAAAAGGGAGAGCAATAGCTGACCATCTTGCAGCCCATCCACTTCCAGATGGAAGAATAGTGATAACAGAATTCCCTGATGAGTACATATTGAAAGGTCCCCTTGGGCCTGAAAGGTCCCTTTGGGTTTGTCAATGTTCATGGTAAGACAATGAACTCAATTGTATGTCCTTGCTTGAGTTAGAGTTAGGTTGTATCCTTCGTGCAAACTCACACTTCATCAAAGATCGAAGAGAAAGCACGCCAACGGACTCAACTCACCACCGAAACTCACCACACATTGGTAAGTTATCATGTTCATCATTCATAGGTAGTTAGAATGGATTAGGACTTAGCCACATAAGCTAGGATGTTTTTAGAACCATTTAAACACTTTTCAAAGGGTTTTTCTAGCTTATGGGCAGGGTGGTATAGATACCCTATGGGGATCGTATCGATGCTTTTCTGCCTGTATCGATACCATCTGGGGTCGTACTGATACCAAGACCAGATCAGGTCTTATTGACATTGCTAGGATGCATGTGGAACACCCAAAGGCTCGCAAAATCTGTTTTGCGCTTTTTCCCAACATGTATCGATACAGATTAGGGATGTATCGATACAAAACTCATCTGTAAGGAGTGTATCGATACATATGAGGTGTGTATTGATACAGACCTCTACTGTAATGGTGTATCGATACACATATTGACTATATCGATACACCTCACCTGGGTTTCTGTATTGCGCAATTTTTGGCCGGGGTTTTTATACCCTTTTTGGTCTTTTGACCTAAATGACCTTAGGTTTTGTTCCTTCTCTTTATATAGAAGAGAGGCAAACCATTTTAGGTAGGCACCTATAGAGAAGAAGAGAGTTAGAGCTTAGAAGGGAGAAACCATTGTAGTCATCTTCTCCAACTAGCTAGGGATTCAAGATCTTGAGAGAGATTGAGCTAACTTCTTCTTGAGAGTTAATTTTGTTCTACTGTCATAGGGATTTTAATTTTAGCTAGATATTGCATATCATTCTAGCATGAGAGCCATAGTGTGTTGACGGTGGAGTTCCAGTGAGTTCAACGGTGGAGTTCCGGCGAGGTGCATGATCGTAGTTTCGAGCATACAAGTACGCAGCTTGGTGGATTCCGGGTTAGAGGTGTACAAGAGGCTTGAGGATTCGAGCTAACAAGTGCGGGGCTTGGTGGATTCCGAGTTGGAGACGTATACACCATTGAAGAGGCGATTCGTGGATCGAGTCGTGGAGAAAGATCGGTCGAGTTTTCATGAGGGAGTCATGTTGTCGATGTGAACGGTTGTAAGATTTCTCACAACTCTTAGTGGTAATTTCTGGACTAGGTCCCGGGGTTTTTTCCGTTAGATTTTTCTCCGTCAACAAAAATCATTTGTGTTGAATGCATATATGTATGAATGATTTTTGTACAAGATTGAAATATTCGATTCTCTCTTAATTCCGCATTCGAGAATCGAATAAGTCAATACTTGTTTGTTCCAATTACTACCTATTATGAATTCATTGTGAATTAAGTTTAAGATTAGGTAGATATTGATCCCCCTTCCATATACACTTAGATTAGTATTTATTGGTTTAGACAATCACCTAGGAGTAGGTGAATATTTTTTTTTTCACATATTGTCCACAGAACCAGAAGAGGTAGAAGAAGACATACCTTGGAAAATGTACTTCGATGGAGCCCACAATAAGATAGGCAGAGGAGTAGGGGTCATGTTAGTATCCCCTGAAGGAGTTAGAACGCCAATTGCCATCAGATTGGGGTGTCATTGCACAAACAACATAGCAGAGTATGAGGCTTGAATCGCTGGTCTGAAGGAAGCTCTTGCTCTCTTAGTTAAAAGCCTAATGGTTTACGGCGATTCTTTCTTGATCATAAACAGATTCACGGTGAGTGGAAGCTGAAGAACGAACAGTTGATCCCTTATCATGAATATCTGCTAAAATTGGTCAAGGAGTTCGATGAGGTTGAGTTCCATTATATATTTAAAAATAAGAACTACTGCGCCAATGCCTTAGCAGTATTATCGCCATGGCTAACAATCCCAGAAAGAGCTACGGTTCGACCAATTTAGCCTGCACATTGTTACTAAGTGAAAGAACTCGAGGAAGAGGAGCCTAGTGAGCCTTGGTATGCTGAGA
>MVGT01001737.1:5982-30502 GCA_002174775.1 Macleaya cordata | reverse complement strand
CAACTCTCAGAGTTCTAATTGAAGGAACCAGTGATGAAGCCAATTGGATTCAGTCCAGGGTAGACGCTTTGAACTGCATTGATGAGAAAAGGATAGACGCAGCATGTCATGCACATTCTTACCAACAAATGATAGCTCATAGCTTTAACAAGAAAGTCCGACCAAGAAGCTTGAGCGTAGGAGACCTTGTGCTCAAGGAAATCAGGTACGTAGATCATTCTGACGCAATGGAAAAATTCAAGCCAAATTGGAAAGGTACCTACATCATTAAGAATATCCTCCCAGGGATGGCGGTCCGATTGACAGACCTCGATGGGATTGAGCACCAGAGGCCTACAAATTCATACCAACTCAAGAAGTACTACGCGTGAGGTAGCATTTCGACTCTTAGACCAGGGGCAAGTGAAGCCGACAGAGGTCCGAATGAGGCACTTCTTTGGCCAATATCCAAAATTCAAAAAGAACCTAGTCGAAACCTTATCTCCGCTAGAAAACGAGTTTGAGCCTAAACCTTTTCTTTGTACATAACAAATAATCCCCTCTCTAAACCGGAGAGATTTTATCTTCTTGTTTGTACATATGCTTCTGCCCAAGGGGCAACAATATCCAAAAAAATTCTAAAAAAATAAATCAAATATCCAAAAAATCTAAAAAAAATTAAATATTCCAAAAAATTTAAAAAAATTAGATATTCAAAAATCCAAAAAAAAAATCAAATATTCCAAATTCAAGCATTCAAAAATCCCAAAAATTGAATGTTCCAAAAAAATTCGAAAAATCAAAAAAAAAGAAAAAAAAAAAAGAAAAACCCAAAAATTAAAGCAATAAAATGCTCACAAGCCCTAAGTTCATCAAGTAGCTGTGGTAAAAAAGAGGGAAAACCTTATAAAGTCAGACTCATCAGTTCTTCGAGCCTTTATCATTTCTTTCTAGCCGACCTAAGCCACACTACAACCTAAAAGACCTTATGGACCCTGTGAGCGATACGAGTCTTTGGTCGACGGGAAAGATGGTGGACCTCCAAAAAATGAAGAAGAGAAAAAAAATTCAAGAATAGAATTCGTAGTCTAAAAAATAAAGACTTCAGAAAATTTGATCTGCATTTGTGAGCATTGAAGTGCAATACCCTCAGAGTCAGAGAACTAGTCGGCGAACACAACTAAAAGAGCAAGCTACATTAGGGATAATCATGCAGACAATGTTNTATCAACATATCTTTCGACTTACACAGCTCTTCTTTCACTCCTTTCATCTCATTGAGAAGAGATGTGACTCTTTCATTTGCTCTCCCAAGTTCATTCTTGAGAACCATGATTTCTTTCTCTTTTCCTTTGAGGATTACTTTGTCCTCCACAGCCTTCTTTGAGTCCTCATTCATTTTAAGGATCAAGTCCTTCTTTTCCATCTCTAGACATGTGACCTTAATCTCAAGTTCCTTATTGGTCCTAGAGAGGTGATTGATATTCTCTAGAATTCTCGAGAATAGTTGCTCTTCTTGAAGTTGCTCTTCGCTCATATCATCATTACTAGAGGATTGATTGGAAATGTCCCCTTCATTGTCACCTTGTTCTTGTGACAATAGCATAGAGGTTGTAAAGGCGACGTAGTTTTGCTTTGTCTCCTCTTCGCTCTCTTGACAGGACCCTGAATCCGATGAAGAATCATCAAAAGTGACATTCATTGCTTTCTTGCCCCTTGACTGGCTTGAGCTTCCTTTGTTCGCACAAACACTAACCAAATGACCAAAGCCCCGACATTTGTAGCATTGAATCTCATCACTCTTCTTTTTCTCAAATTTCTTATCTAATGACTTGAGATTCTCATGGGGTTTTGATTTAGAGGAGGAGTGATTATACTTGTCAAACTTTTGAAATCCTCCTTTCTTCTTCAAGTACTTCTTAAACTGCCTGGAGAGAAGAGTAATTTCATCGTCACTGGAGTTATCAGTGGATTTATCATCCTTGCTTGTCACTTGCTTAGAAACCTTGAAAGCAATGTTCTTTGGCCTTTTTGACGATCGAAAGTTTGATTCAAATGTCCTGAGATTACCTGCAAGTTCCTCAGGAAGAAGAGCATCAATATCTTTACTCTCCTCGATAGCCGTAACTTTGGCTTCGAATATCTCGGGGAGAGATCTCAACACTTTACGGACTATCTTGGAGTTTGAAATGGTCTCTCATAAGGCAAAAGAGTTGTTCACTATCTCACCGTGTTTCCCATAAACCTCGTTGAAGGTTTCATTTTCTTCCATACGAAGACTTTCAAATTGGGATGTAAGTATTTGCAATTTGGCAATCTTGACAGTCTGGGTACCCTCATGAGTGATTTCTAATTTTTTCCATGCCTCTTTTGCGATGAGGCAATTAGAGATACTTCGAAACTCGTCTGCCGTTACAGCATTGACTATGGCATTGAGGCCTTTGTTGTTATAGGTGGCCTTGTCAATTTCATCTTGAGTCCAGAGATCAATAGCTTTAGGTTTGGTTACAATCAGACCGTCAACTGTGGCGGTGGTGGTTGGAGGGGACCAACCACTTTCTACAGCTCTCCAGACTCTTTCATCTATAGAGCTTAGAAAGGCCCTCATGCGTGCTTTCCAATACGCATAGTTACTACTGTTGAACAATGGAGGTCTGTTCACAGAGCTTCCTTCCATAATATTACAGGGATCTCACCGGGATGTTAAGCCCTATATGGTGAAACAAGCTCTGATACCAATTGAAATATTACCTATTTCAATGTGTATATGGAAGGGGATCAATATCTACCTATTTTAAAACTTATTATGAAACAAGGATATAGGAAGTGATAATGAAACAAGCAAGTGTTGACTTATTTGATTCTCACCATGCGGAATTTACGGAGAATCAAATATTTCAATCTTGATCAAAAATCATTCACAAGTATGCAAATCAACATAAAAGATTTTTGATGACGGGGAAAAACCAAACAGAAAAAACCCCGGGACCTAGTCCAGAAATTACCACTAAGAGTTATAAGAAATCTTATAACCGTTCACATCAACAACACGAATCCATCATGCAAACTCGATCGGTCTCTCTTCACGACTCGAATCTATGAACCGCCTCTTAAATAGTGAAGGAGTGTGCCTCTAACTTAGAATCCTCCAAGTCTCCCACTAGTATGCTTGAAACCACAAGCTTCACTTGAACCCTGCCAAGTATGCTGCTCATCGGAGCTCCGCCGGCGACCTTACCGGAACTCCTCCGGTGACTGTAAAGATGCTAGAGAGTTTTGGGTTTCTCAGCCCTACAAGACCTTCATGCTAGATGGATGTTCTAAAATTTTCTAGCCGAGATGAAGACCTAAAGAAGGTTAGTATGAAACTACCTTCGAGAAAGAATGAACCCACTTCTCACAATAGCTTGGAAGAATCATTAATGGAGAAGAAGATAAAGGGTGGTTATTGTCAAATATTCCTTATTCTCTAAAACTGCCAAAAACCATTCTTCTTTCTAAAAGTCTTGCTATAATGTTTTTCTTATTCTTATTTATAGATAAGAGACAAAACCTAGGATAGGTATGGCAAATGACCAAGAAGGGCATAAGAGCCCAGACCAAAAACCACGCACAACTCAGACCCTCGGAGTCAGAAATAAAGGGTGCTGAAGCCGTGGTATCGATACTGCCCAGAGGGGTATCGATACTAGCAAGTGGTATCGATACTCCTCTTGGGTGGTATCGATACTGGCCTGTCCTGAAGGAATCAGGTCAGGGCAGTATGACTTGAGCTTCAGGCTAGGGCAGTATGGGGTATCGATACCTGCTAGGAAAAACCTGCTAAAACAGTTTTGCTCATACTCTCTATGCTATTTTCATGCAACCTAGCTTATGCCACTAAGTTCTTATGCAATTCTAACCACATATGGTAGACCATGAGTCACTTACCCATACACGAAGAGTTCTGGTGGTGAGAATGAGTCCGATGGTGTGCTTTTCGCTCCGTTCTTGATGATGTGTGAGTTTTGCACGGAGGAACCACCTAACCACTAACTCAAATGGAACTAGATAATAAGAGTGTTGTTCTATCATGAATATTGACAAACCCAAGGGTCCTTTCAGTTTTTATTTTGTTTTGCTTGAAGACTAGCAAAATATATGTGTGGGGGTATTTGATGAGTGCTTAATTATAACATAAATAACCCTCCATTTATATTAGTTAGTGCTTGTGTTTTGCGCAATTTTAATTATTTCTGTCTTTTTTGTAGAAAAAAATGGTGTACAAATGCTTCATTGGCGAAATTTGGTTTGAGGAGTCAAAATTGTTAAAGACAACCACTAAGTCCATAAGAGCCACCATCTATTTCAACACGTGCATGGCATGTACAATGTTAATTGCAACACGGTGACTAAGAAGATCATCCCAATTGCTGGTGACGTCATGATGACATCATACCAATTTAAAGAATTAATTTTTGTGGGTCCTATATTTAATAAGAATTAGATTCCCTAAAACACTTATCTTTTCAAAACAATACCATTATTACTTGCTAATACACCAACGTATTGTGCAACTGGACCCCACCCATCCATGCAATATATTCCCTGGTATTTCTACCTTCTTCCAATTGGTATTTATCTTGTTTCCAAATTAAATAAGAGCTACGTACATGGCAAATTAGTGGGCCCCATGGAGATACATGTCCATCTATTCTTGATTTACCTTCTAATTTTGGGTTGTGATCTTATGCTTGAGAATCAAGCAAACATGTAAATATAGGAATTTGAAGATTATGTACAATCAGTGCAAGATTTCTATATGGTTGTCTTTGGTTAGAATTCTATTATAAATAGAGGTCAATGTAGAGGGTTAGGACATAGTGAAATGGAGAGAGAATTGTGAAAGAGAGGGAGAGTTGAAAGGATGGTGTAAGAATTGTGTTTTGGAGAGGACGACTTGTAGAAGGGGTGTAACTGAAGCACGGACTTTTATAAGTTGAAAATTTTAATACAATGACTTATTTTATTCTCATCCCTTCTTGCTTATTCATGTGTAACTAATTTCTATCATTAAGAAGAAGATGAAATTAATATAACATCATCCTACTTCTGATTTGAATTTATTCTATATTCTCCTTATTTGTTCTTCATTGATTAAAAGTTCGTCTTTACGTTGTGTTTTACGAAACCAACACTTTACGAGATATTTCCTCTTCCTCCTCATCTCAACTGTTCAAGTGTGATTGATCTAACAGTTAGCTGAAGAGGAAACCCTACTTTTTTCCTTTGAAAGGAAAGTTATCCAAAGAGGAAAGGACTTCCAGCCTCTCCTGTCTGCTAGCTTCTTCTTCTCTCTTCTCCTTTTCCTTTTTTCTCTGGCCTCTCTCTAAAGTCTCTAATCGTTTTCTCTGAGAAAGTTAGGGTTTCTATTTTTGGGGCGGTCTTGAGTGTGTCTTTCCTTCTCCATTAAGGAAGTATCTACAGAAATAGAGACTGGAGAGGAAATATTTAGTGAGCCAGAAGATTAGTGAGAATTAAGGGAAGAGTAGAGAGAAAAGAGAGAATCCATTTTGTTTTAGCCTATCTTCTCTCCTGCATCATTATGGTTAGATACATACAAAAGGGGTGACATCACTTTGTTCTGGAATCAATCTTTAATCTATTATCCTCATAGGGAGCATATTAAGGATTTCTTTATTATATTTTCTTTAATGGATTATTTGCAAGCTACAGGTCAGTAACCTTCTTCCTTTTCTTTTCAATTTAATCTTTATATGTAAATAAACATTCCTTGCTATAAACATAATTTTGTTCTCACTTGTTGTGTGAAATAGAATTTTGAGAAAGAAAATATGTGATAATCTTGTTTTTGGTATAAAATAGAATTTTGAGTTAGAAATTGTGTGATAATTCTCTTTTTTCATCTTTTGGTATGAAATAAAATTTTGAGCAAAAAGTGAGTAGTAGTACTGATTTTCATTTTTTGGTATGAAGTAGAGTTCTTTGTTAAAAAGCATGTAATAATCTTGACTTCCCTTTTTGTATATAATGAAATTTTGATGTAATAATCTATGTTTCCCTTTTTGTATATAATAAAAAATTATGGTGGAAAGGTATGATAGTTTTTCTTTTTCCAGTGGCTCTTCCATGTTTGGGAAGTATGTCCATAGTCAATAAAATGCATTGTGAATATATGGTCTAATTTACGGTAGCTCTAGCATGACTAGAAAAGTAGGCCATATTCCAGAATTTTTTTTAAAAGAGCATGATTATGTGAGAACCGAGATTGGACAAAAATAAAGTGAGGGTTTATTTGAGAATTGGTGGTTAATTTGCATGTTTGGTGATTAAATCTTATTTGATTATCAATAAATTAAGAATCTATTGCTTTACACTTGTTCATCAAAGAATATGCACTTAATCTTGTCAATGAATTGTATGATAATGTTGATTTCTCACATGATGGTTTGAGATATCCTTGAAGCCATGTGTGTTTTGATATAATAAATGTTAAATGCACATATTGATTGTCATTAAAATATAGTCGTCATGAGGTGATGTCGATGATGATTTTCATGCTTGTATGTTTTATAGAAAGAAAGCAAAATATGCATGACTTCATGATGTATGAACTAAGAATGCCTTGATCTTTGCGAGAAGTATGTTAGAAATGGCACGGTCTTTAATGTGGATGGTTTGGATCGTTCGATATCCTCTTGGATTAATACGATCTAAATACTTTCAGTTTACTTTTACCACTTTGTTTAATACCAAGTTCAATCCATTTTTAGCATTATTTACTCTCTTGGAACAATGATATTATTATGTGATGATTCATAATGATACAATTGAGTTTCATATTGCTAGAAATCCATGAAATGTGTGCGTGTTCTTTTGTGATTCATGAATTCTCAAATATGAACAAATGAGCATGATGATCATGATGAGTATGATGTTCGTAAGCTTTCTACATTTTATCTTGATCTCATATTGTTTTGGCTTAATTTGCAGATTACTCTCTTTTAGGATAGAATTTAGAAAAATAAATGCAAATAAGCTTTTGAATAAAACATTTGGGACTTGAACCCCCCTTTGCGAGTTCATTGGCCCACTTCTTCCCATTGGGCCTCCGAAACCCAATCAATAACAAACCATAAAAACCCCTAAAATAGACTTAAGTTTGTGCTTAGCCTAGGATTGATTGCTTAGAGATAGATCGCATTAATCCTAAGGTTGTTTGTTGCTTTTCGGGGTTGATCCTGGAATTCACTTAGTTAAGTGAAGTTCCTGATCTGATCCCAACTTTTGGTCAAAACCTCTTTCGAAAAATAAAATAAAAAATAATCGTTTTCAGAAAAATCATATCTTTAGCCTAGGCCGTACATTTAGGGTCTTAGAATTCCTAAGCAAATACTAGGTTTCCTAGATTGATCTTAGATAGCATTTAGGGTCATTCTCAAGCATCTCTGCGCACGTACACTGGATGTGTGTGGGTCATCGTTTTCGTCATGTGTGCAGCCACACGTGACACATGCTTTTCAAATAAAGAGAATCAAATTTTCAAAAGTAAAAATTGTTTTATCGTCGTCACGTGCCTGTTTTGCACGTTCTTTCGTCACGTGCCTATTTTGCATGTACGATATTTTGTCACGTCCCCGTTTTGCACGTTCCTTCGTTACGTGCCTATTTTGCACGTCCATCTACAGTCACGGGCCCATTTTGCACGTCGTCCTCTACCGCGTGCCTGTTTTGCATGTACGATCTCTCGGGACATGTGTCTGTTTTGCGCGTACCTTCTCCTTCTGAAACGTGCCAGTTTTGCACGTATGCCATTCTTTAGCCGCGTGCCTGTTTTGCACGTCGCCTTCCGATACGTGCCTGTTTTGCACGTCATCTGTCGTTGCATGCCTGTTTTACATGTTCCCCTACTTTTGTCACGTACCTGTTTTGCATGTCATTTGTCGCCACGTGCCTATTTTACACGTCATTCTTTGTCACATGCCTATTTTGCATGTTCTCTGTCGTCACATTCCTATTTGGCACGTCTTCTATTGTCACGTGCCTGTTTTACACATCTGTCGTTACGTGCCAGTTTTGTATATTCCCCTTCTTAATCACATGCCCATTTTGCACGTACGACCTTGTGTCATGTGCCAGTCTTGCACATAGGGTCCTCGGTGAACGTGCCGGTCTTACACGCTTCACTCTCATCGCGTACTCGTTTCGTATGCTGATATTATTTAGCCATGTGTCCATTTTGCATGTCCTTCTTTAGTCACGTGCTTGTTTTGCACATCGCCTTCTGTTACGTGCATGTTTTGCACGTCACCCCTCCGTTACGTGCCAGTTTTGCACGTACATCCATCTTTAGTCACGGCTTGTTTTGCACGTCATCCGTTTGTCACGTGTCTATTTTGTATGTTCATCTTTTATCACGTGCCTCTTTTGCACGTCCATCTTTAGTCGCGTGCCTGTTTTGCAAGTCGTCACCTGCCGTCTCGTGCTTGTTTCGCACGTACATTCTCAGGATATGTGCCTGTTTTGCACGTACCCCCTCTTTTTGTCACGTGCCTATTTTGCAAGTCCATCCCTAGTTGCGTGCCAGTTTTGCACGTCACTTTTCTTTCACGTGGTCAAAGGGTTGGGTTGGGTTAGTTAGAAGGGAGGGCAGTTTAGTCTTTTTAAGTCACATGTAGTGCATGTGACTAGAAATTAACCAAATAGATGGTCAAATGACAGAAACTTTACCTATAAGTGATTTTCTGAAAGAAGTGGGGTAAGTGCTTTATGAATTAAGAATTGGGGTAAAGACAATATGCTTTTTTTCATATATAAAGAATGTATTGAAACTCACAACACTAAAGCCAAGAATAAAGTAAATCTCACTGTATATAAGAGCATCCACAGTCGTGTTATCTATTTTGATTGTGTAAAAGTTAAAAACCTTTAAAAACTGTAGAAATACACAACCCTATTCGCACTGTATCTTTGTTCAAAATTGTTTAAAATTTTCTAAAATTTGTGAAAAGAATAAAAAAAGAAAAAAATATATATGTGGGGCGGCCTTTGAGATAACGCCCAAAAAAGATAACATTTTTTTTAAAAAAATAATGAAAAAAAAAAATTAATTTTATTAAGATTAAAAAAAAAACAGTGTTAGCCTGGTACCAGGCGGACTCTGAGTGTGCGCCTGGCGACCAGGCGGACTCTCAGAGTGTGCCTGGCGACCAGGCTAACTTTGAGATACCGCTTGATGGCAGGCTCACTCTTAAACTCCGCCCATCTAATTTTCTATATATTTTTAGATGTTGTCGGTGGCCAGGCGGACTCTCAGAGTGTGCCTGGCGACCAGGCTAACTTTGAGATACCGCTTGATGGCAGGCTCACTCTTAAACTCCGCCCATCTAATATTCTATATATTTTTAGATGTTGTCTATTTTTTCACAATTCTCTCTCCTGCTAGTCCAAATTTACATTTTTAGACAATCCATAGCGAATTACTTTTTAGACAATTCCGCTAAATTTGGCTAGCACTGTGGATGCTCTAAAGGAGATAATTCATTAATTTACGGACAACAAGCTAAAGAACGAACAAACTACAATAAACAAATGCTTGACAAATAAATAAAGTATTAGACTAATAGATTTTTAAAAACTAAGTTTTATATAGTTGGGTTGATCGATGCGGCACACCTTGCTCCGCCCCGAATCCGTGTCGGGCATCCCATTTCTGTCCCATTAATAATCGGGTCATTCCAAACCTTTCATATCAGGGGTGGGGCGGAAACCCGGCGGGGCGAGCCAAATTGCCATCCCTATTTCTTAGGAAACTGCAGTCCGTTTAGAAACTCCCACTTTGGTAGACCCTATTTTTGCTTTTGTAACCATCTTATTTTTATTTGTGTCCGAGAACACCACATTTTGATACCAAAGATTACATCTGCTTACTTTATTGATTGAAAACTAATCATAACAATTACTGTACAAACATTAATTCCATTTCAGCCCCTCATATGACTTTTAAACAGCATATGTAATATTCTAGTATCAAATTCTCGTGTTATTCTAACAAAACTCGTGTGTCCGGGAGTGCTGGATCAACCGAATCGCAAATTCAAAAACATGGAACCGCAGATTTAAGAGATGGAGCGACCCCCTCTTCACATGAATTTGGTTACTAAGGTTCAGATCATTTAAACCCTTGCATCAAAACATGCTTTTCAAAAACATTTTAACCTAGGAAATATGAGCATATCAATCAGTATATGCAATTTAAAAACATGATGGATCCTAAGGTCAACTAGGCATTATTACCTGAGTGGGATCAAGGTAGATTGCCAGTTTTTCACCCTACAATACAACAATCAAAAAGATCAATGGAACCACATCTCTTCCATTGTCTATTCCATTACAAAACACGAGCCCCCCCTTGAGGGTTGGCTGTCCATCACGCGCTACGCGCGTTCATTAATTCGTGCGTGCTTCGCGTGATGGTTGGCTGTCCATCACGCTACGCACGTGTAAATTGACAAATTATGTGGCACGTTTCTATTGAAAAAATAAGATGCAGGTGAGCGCACTGATGATAATGTATATGCGGATGTGATCTAGACGTTGAGTAGATCATCGTCAAAAAAAAGTCAGCCCTTGGATCAATTCCATATTACCACATTAGAAAGTGTAACTCAAGTGTAAACAAATAAATAATATGATGGGACATATTCGGCGTTTCATAAAAAGATGTTAAAAAAAACACGTCTCTCTCTCTCTCCTTCCCTCTTTCCCTCTCTCTTTCTTTTTCCTCTTCTCTCTTCTCTTTCTAACTTTGTTTTTTAAGTACGGACCCCACTGGAGTGTAAACCAAGTTTAAAAAAAGGGAATTTTGGTCAAAAACTCCTACTTGAAAAACGTTTTAGGATTTAGCCCAACAAACGTTTTCTTTTAGTCTAAGGCCCAAGGATAACTGACTGAAACCCTCTCGGAGAGGGTTTCACTGAAACCCTCTTCCTATAAATTACACACACTGAAACCCTCTGACTGAAACCCTCTTGGGCCTTAGACTAAAAGAAAACGTTTGTTGGGCTAAATCCTAAAACGTTTTCCAAGTAGGGTTTTTGGCCAAAATCCCCTTAAAAAAATCCACCTTTTTTTTAAAAAAAAATAATTAAAAAATATGAAAAAAAAAAAACAAAAAGGGAAAAGAGTAGAGGATGACGTCCTCCTCTTTATCTTTCTCTTTCTTTTTCTTTCTCTCTCTTTCTCTCTTGTTTCTCTCTCCTATTTTTTTCGTTTAAAAAAAATTAAAAAAAAATTGAGGAGGGACGAAGGGACAACCGTCCTCAATCTTTTACTCTCTCCTTCTCTTTCCCTTGTCTTCCTTTTTCCTCTCTTTCTCTCTCTTCTTTCTAACTCATTTTTTTTAAAAAAAATTTGAAAAAGAGGACAGACCCCACGTGGGTCGTCCTCTATCTTCTCTCTTTCTCTCTCTTTCTTTTCTATTCTCTTTTCTATCCTTATATTCTTTCTTTTCTTTCCTCTCAAATCAAAATAGGTGAATGGAATTCATTAAGAACACAGGGGTAATGTTGGAATAATAAAATCGCATGCAAGGCTACCAAAAAGGCCCAATTTGCGGCTCCCACAAAACGGCTCACTCCCCTTTTTTCTCTCTTTCTCTCTCCTCAGTGGCTCGGCTTTGACGGCTCGGCTCGGCTCAAATTCGAGCCACATAGGAGCCCCATTATAGTATAGATAACATCAAATCAAAAAACTAAAAAAGCAAAAAACTACATCACTCGGTCTAAATCATTGCAGATTCAAAAACATGGAACCGCAGATTTAGGAGCTAGAGCGACCCCCTCTTTGCATGAATTCAGTTTCTAAGGTTCAAATCATTTAAACCCTCAGATCAAAACATGCTTTTCAATAACATTTTAACATAGGAAATATGAGCATATCAGTACATGCAATTTAAAAACATGATTGATCCTAAGGTCAACTAGGCATTATTGAGCGTGATCAAGGTATATTGCCAATTTTTTACCATATAATACAACAATAAAAAAGATCAATTGAACCACAATCGCCTCCATGGTCTATTCCATTACAAAACATAACATTAAATCAAAAGACTAAAAAGCAAAAAACTACATCAGTCAGCCTAAACACCACTACAAGTATAGTGGCAAAATTCAGCTTACAGAACAACAAAAGAAAACCAGTCTCAGAATCCACATCAAACAGTAGTTTAAGATATGCAAGAATTAATAACCTAAGTCCAGTAAAATAGTTTGAATCAAAACCAATCATCACAACTCATCACGATCCACCAGCTTCTCCACGATCCATCGGATGGATATAATCTTTGTTGTATCTTGTAAAACTAGGACCGTTTGCGTCACGATTTATGAAGTAGTAAAGAGTTTCATCAAAAGGCTGTGCATCGTACAATCCTGGAATAGTATTGAACACGGTGAAGTGAGACGGACAGTAATAAAATCTTCCGGGAACCATGCCAGCCTTTGAAAGATGATCCGCCACAAAATTTTCTTGGCGGTAAACGCTAAAAAGCTCATATTGGTCAAAGAAATGATCCTGTAATAATGTTTTGATTTGATCAACAACGACTTGCACCTCTGGAGTATAGTCTTTAGATGGTTGGAACACCGTCTGAAATTTGATCAGTTTGTAGGCGTCGCGATTATCAGTAGAGATGCACAATGGACTAATCCCATTTTCCTTGGCGATCAAAAGTCCATGGCGTATAGCTTGCAACTCGTGATATAAGGATATCACTTCGTTGCAAACACCATATACTACAGCAATTGGTCTCCCTCTAAAATCCCTGAATATTATTCCAATGGATCCCTTCTTATCAACAATGAATGAGGCATCACAGTCCATCTGAAACCAACCCTCAATGGGTGCAACCCATCGACAATCCCCATATTTATTTGCTGAATCATCAGGCCTAGGGAGAGCCAAGTCTGGCTTCAGCTTCCCATTCTTTAAGTACCTTCCATTTAAAGGTACTGGTGGGTAAATAAGTTCTTGATTTAGATCTTCATGATCCATGACCTGAATATTCAAAGACATACCCATATATTTGAATTCAAACTTTTTATCGAAATACCTCTCAATAGAACTGTATAGAAATTCTTCTCAATTGAACTGTCGATACACAATTGAACCGTATGAAATTCCCTAATGAACTGTTATACCTAAATGAAATTTACCTTTGTTTTTAAATCAAAAGCTAAACAAGATATACCTTTGTTATTCAAATCAAATCCTAAACTAAATATACCTTTGTTTTTCAAATCAAAAGCTAAACAAAATATACCTTTGTTACTCAAATCAAAACCTAAATGAAATATACCCAGTTAATAAAATCAAAACCTAAACGAAGTATACCTTTGTTATTCAAATCAAACCCTAAACAACATATACCTTTGTTATTCAAATCAAAACGTAAACGAAATATACCTTGTTAATCAAATCAAAACCTAAACAAAATATACCTTTGAGATGATCGAGCTTCAACTTTTGATACCTCCAATAAGCGCAGTAAGAGCGAAAGAGCGAGAGAGCGAGATGATCGTGCTTCAACTTTTGATACCTCCAATAAGCAAAGAGTGCGAGCGAGAGAGCTAGAGTGAGATGGAGAAAGATTTGAAGTTTGAGAGAGAGAGATACCAGTTGCAGATCTAAAATGGAGCTCTTTGAGGACTCTCTAAGAGCATCTCCAATGCAAAAGTCTTATAAGACAATGTCTTATCTACGTGGCATGTCTTATAAGACAATGTCTAATCTACGTGGCAACAAAATCTTCACAATAGACATTGTTGAAAAAAATGCATCTCCAATGCAAATGTCTTAGGATGACTTTTTAACTTATGTGGCACTTAATTTTTGAATGGGTCAAACTTATTTTGTTTAAAAAGTAACTAAAAATTTTGGAGGGAAATTTTTTTGCTGATGTGGACCGTAAGACATTGTGAAGATGAATGTCTAGAAATAGACATTCTACTTCACAATGTCTAGAGTAACTACCGCCACATCATCATCACATCCTTTCTTTACATTAGCATTGGAGAAGGTTTTTTAAAGAGAATGTCTATTTATCCTATGTGGCAGTCTTATTTTACCACATTCACATTAGCATTGGAGATTCTAAGAGTGTTGACGGCTTGAGCCCTACCTTTTGCTTTAGTCCCTAATAACCATCCAAAACCCTAACAATACCAATTGCTATTTTGAGCACCCACGGGTGCACGTTGCCCACAAGCCGCATTAAATATTAAGAATTATTGTTTACAATTAAATCCATTAAATACTACACCAACACAAGCCTCTTCCCTATTAGGGCATTTCTAGTGGAGCATAAAAACTGCTTGATCAAACGGTTTTTATGCTCTAGTGGGAACCCTTAACCCCTAAAAATAGATCTCAATCCACTGTTTTAGGAATCCTTAGTGGACAAGTTAATGGGTGAGCGTGCTGCTAATCCCATTAACTCCACGCACAATAGTTAATCGGAGAACGACTAAAACACCCAAAATTTAAAAATATATATCCAAAAACTCTATGAACTTTTCAAAATTGCCAAAACACCTAAAATTCTTAAAATTATATGTATAGACGTTTTTACCCTTATTAGATAAGGAAAAAACTAATTTTGACCAACTCCTAAATTTGGTAAGAAGATATATTGAAGCATTTAATTTAGATAAGATATTAAATCTTTCATAAAAATATTCTTTCAATTAGATCGTACCTAAATTAACCTAAATTTTCTCCCTAATTAACCTAAAGATATTAAATCTTTCCTAAAGATATTCTTTCAAAAATTATATAGTTAGTACAAAACGACTTAAACGTGCAAAACGTTTGTAGCATATGCACAAAAAATATTGCATAAACACAATAAAGCTCAGATTAAAAGTCTTCGTTTCATGTCTAAATAATTTTTGCACAACTAAAAATGAAACAACGGAACTTTTATTCCAGTAATATAAAATGTAAAAATTGTAATGCATAAGCAAAAATTAATTTGCCCATGAAAAATTTCAAAAACTAAAGAAATATAGAGTCAATGCATAACGATTGATACGTGCATAAATTTTGTAGCATTTGCAAAAAAAAAAATTGCAATGTTCAAATGAAGTATAAACAATAAAGCTCGGATTTAAAGATGAAAGTGGTTAAAGCGCATCTACCTTTAAAAGTCTTCATTATTTTATGTTCAAACGGGCCAAATTTATTTTTGCACAACACAAAAATCCTTACAAAGCCACTGGAGGAAAAATCGTTGTCAACCAATTCTTGTAACTCTTGAAGATGAACCATTTTTGTAGAAGAAGGATTAACAAAAAAAAAATTGAAATCAAAACTTTTTTCTCTTTTGTCTTTTAGGTTAGAAAATAACAATAAATATAGTAGTTTATAGAAAAATTATCTTTAAAATATTAAGGAGATAAAAATGATTTTAAACAAAATAGGAAACTAATTATTTCAAAATCGTTAATTAAGCACAAATTAAGGGATGAATCTTATTATGGTATTATTATCTAATTAAAAAGGGTAAAAATGGAATTAAAAAAAAAATGAATTATTGACTAGTGAGGTAAACAGAAATGTTATCCCTTAAATAGTGGAAAATGGTAAAATCAAAAAAGAAGAAGAGGATTTTGGCTATTATGAAATGTTCGTTGGTTTTTTGGTATTTAACAGCCAAAAATGGGGTTTTTGAGAAAAATTATGATATTTAGTTCCTAAATATTAGGAAAGTTATTTCTCTCTCCCAGGTTTTCTATTTTTCTCCTTAAATAAAAGAACACAACATATCTCAACTAATTTTTTTTCTCTCTCTTCTTTTTTCTCTATTTTTTTGTTTCTTCACCCATTTTTAGGGATTCCCCACTATAGCAAAATACCTTTTCGTCATGGATTTTCTATTTTTAGGGATCCATTTTTAGATTTCCCACTATAAATGCCCTTAGATCATACGAGCCCCCCAACTGTCCATCACGCGCTACAGGCGTTCATTAAATTCGTGCACGCTTTGCTCACGACAAACTCAATTTGCCCCTTTACACGCGCGTAGTACGTGTGAATTAACAAATTATCTGGCACGTTATTATTGAAAAAAATAAGATGTAAGTGGTCTCATTTGGAGAGGCGAAATTATTTAGTGCATTATCATGGGTATTCGTATGTATTCCTTACGATGGGTTTCTTCCTTATGAAGTATAGGCAGATATGATTTAGATGTTGTAATCACCATGAAAATATTAGTCCTTGGATCAACTCCATACGACCCCATTAGCAAGTGTAAATTAAGTGTAATCTATGACCAAATAAATATATATCTCATGGGACAATTTGGCATTTTAAGAATTCTTTTAAAATAAATATATGTCATGGAGGTATTTTGAAAAAGTTTTTTAAAAAATAAATTTTAAAAAGTCTCTCTCTATTCTATATCCTATCTCTCCTCCCTCACATCATTTTTAAAAAAAAATTAAAAAGAGAGAAGACCCAATGTGGGTCCCCTTATCTCTTTCTCTCTCCTTCCTTCTCTTTCTCTCTCTCCTCTCCATGGGAGGACATACTCCCCCTTCCTTTTCTCTCTTTTCTCGATTCTCTCAATTTTTTTTTCTTTTTTTAAAAATAAAAGGTCAAAAGAGGACGAACCCACGTGGTTCGTCTATCTCATTTCTCTCTTTCTTTTTAGTCTCTTTTCTACCCTTCTTTTTTATTTTTTTCTCTCTCAAATAAAAATAGGTGAATGGAATTGATTAAAAACACAGAGTTATTTTAAAAATATAAAAGGCACACAAGAATACTATTTTTTATTGTAGCAAGCCACGCTATGCCTCCGAAAATTCAGCTAATTCATTTTTCTGTGTCTTTCTCTCTTATCTTGACTCGGCTTACGCGGCTCAGCTCGGCTCAAAATTGAGCCTCTTAGAAGCTCCACATGACCACGTATATTAGCAAGTATAATCCAAGTGTAAATAAATAAATAGGCTATAAGGTGGGCCCATTAATGATAGTGTATATGCTGATGTGATCTAGACGTTGAGTAGATCGTCGTAAAAAAAAAAGTCAGCCCTTGGATCAATTCCATATGACCACATTCGCAAGTGTAACCCAAGTGTAAACAAATAAATAATATAACTGGATATATTCGGTATTTCCTAAAAAGAAGTTAAAAAAAATAGAAAGATAAAATCACGCAACTTCATACACTGCTCCTATGCAAGCCGCATATATATATATATATATATACTAGTGGGTTGGCTTTCCTCCAACAAAATTAATTTGCCTTCTCACATGCACGTAGCGTGAGAGTTGGTAAATTATATGGCGCGTTATTTGGTTAACCTATTCACAAACCTACTCTGTACACTAACTATTAATTTTTCTTTAGTAACGATGCTCTTATTCATTTTTTACACTATCTCGTGGTATTCTCATGAGCAGTGAAGATCATCATCACAAAAATGTATTAGGTGGGTCTACTGAAGACAATGTATATGTTGTTGTTATCTAGACGTCTTTGAGGAGATCATCGTAAAAATAAATCATCCCTTGGATCATTCCACATGACCACGTACATTAGCAAGTGTAACCTAAGTATAAACAAATAAATAGGTTATTAAGTAGGCCCACTGATGACAGTGTATATGTTGATGTGATATAGACGTTGAGAAAATCATCGTAAAAAAAAGTCATCCCTTGGATCAATTCCATATGACCACATTGGCAATTGTAACCCAAGTGTAAACAATAAATAATATGATGGGATATATTCGGTATTTCTTAAAAAGAAGTTTTAAAAAAAACACACGTAACTTCTTACACGCCGCATATATATATTTAAGATAGTGGTGATATTCCTGTCCTCACTTGCACTTGGGGGTATCCTACGATTTTTTTTTTGTCAAACTTTAATTTAACCAAAATTTAAAGATTTTTTTTTAATCTTTGGGGTATCCTTCCCATTTATAATTAAACGGGCCCCCCCCCACACGCTTCGCGCGTGAGGGTTGGCTGTCCATCACGCGCTACGCGCGTGATGTCCAAACGCGCTACGCGCATTCATTAAACTCGTGCGCGCTTCGCGCGCGACAAACTCAATTTGTCCCTTTACACGCGTTACGCGCGTGTAAATTGACAAATCATGTGGCACGTTATTATTGAAAAAATAAGATGCAGGTGGGCCCACTGATGATAGTGTATATGCGGATGTGATCTAGACGTTGAATAGATCATCATCAAAAAAAAGTCAGCCCTTGGATCAATTCTATATAACCACATTAGAAAGTGTAACTCAAGTGTAAACAAATAAATAATATGATAGGACATATTCGGCGTTTCATAAAAAGATATTAAAAAAACACACACACACACACGTCTCTCTCCTTCCCTCTTTCCCCTCTTTCCCTCTCTCTTTCTTTTTCCTCTTCTCTCTCCTCTTTTTAACTTTGTTTTTTAAGTACGGACCCCACTGGAGTGTAAACCAAGTTTAAAAAAATCCACTTTTTTTTTTAAAAGAAAAAAATTAAAAATTATGAAAAAAAACAAAAAGGGAGAAGAGTAGAGGATGACGTCCTCCTCTTTCTCTCTCTTTCTCTCTTGTTTCTCTCTCCTATTTTTCTCGTTCAAAAAAAATTAAAAAAAAATTGAGGAGGGATGGAGGGATAACGCTCCTCCTCAATCTTTTACTCTCTCCTTCTCTTTCCCGTGTCTTCCTTTTTCCTCTCTTTCTCTCTTCTCTTTCAAACTCTTTTTTTTTAAAAAAAAAATTGAAAAAGAGGACAGACCCCACGTGGGTCGTCCTCTATCTTCTCTCTTTCTCTCTCTCTTTCTTTTCTATTCTCTTTTCTATCCTTATATTCTTTCTTTTTTTTCTCTCAAATCAAAATAGATGAATGGAACTCATTAAAAACACAGGGGTACTTTTGGAATAATAACAAAATCGCATGCAAGGCTACCAAAATGGCCTAAGCTGCGGCTCCCACAAAACGGCTCACTCCCCTTTTTTCTCTCTTTCTCTCTCCTCAGTGGCTCGGCTTTGGCGGCTCGGCTCGGCTCAAATTCGAGCCTCATAGGTGCCCCATTATAGTATAGATATGTGGATGTTTTTTTATTTCCACCCCAGGGCCCAAAATACACCCTACTTTCTTCTTCATCTTCTCATCATCATCACCACCTCCACCAACACCTAGCCTAGGACAGAGAGAGAGAGAGAGAGAGATCTGAAAGAAAGAGGAAGGAGAGATCAAGTGAGAGAGGGAGAGGGATCGATAGAGAACAGAGAAAAAAAGATCGAGAGAATAGAGAGACATATATGAAATTTCTGATTTGCCGATGGCTGGTAGACAGATCTAAAACTCCTCTCTTCTTCTTCTCTTTCTAGAACTTTTCACTTTTTCAATTAAAATCAACGATCTTCCTCGAAATTTGAATTGGTAATCGATCATTGGCCACCTTTTTTGTTGTTTCGAACAATTAAAGATCTTTCTCCATAGATTTTTAGAGCTGGATCTTTTATGAACTTGGGTTTGTAGAGTTCAATTTTCATTAATTTTGGCGTCTAATCTCTGTAATTTCTAATGAATTCTATCTTAATTTCAGTGATTATTCTATCAATCAATACAATAAAAGTATATCAATATCCATTTTTTTGACTGGATTGTGTTACAAAAATAAACAAGCTCTTTAACCCAGTGCTTAGCATGGGGTCATTTTTTTAAAAAACAAATTCAGTAAAGTTTATATTTCGTAATATTATATAAGATTTAATTTAAATTTTTGAGAGTGAAAACTAGATTATATAGAAAATGAATGGAAAGAATAAGGGTTGTTATGTACAAAAAAAAAAAAGCCCGGGAGAACTGATCCCTTACAAAAACACAGCGTCCCAATTAAAAATACAATAAGCAAAAGGGATCCTAAACTCTGAGTAATGAGAAGTCGTCCAAAAGTGTACTAGGGATTTGACCTCGATTGTCAGCTTATCTGAGTCTTTGATTTTCCCATCGAAAGCCCGACGGTTTCGTTCTAGCCAGATTGTCCAAAAGATGGCTGCCGGTATAAATTGCCATACTAGCTTCCCCATTTTGGAGAAGCCCTTCGAGGACCAACAACATGCTAGCTCGAACACTGATTTGGGGAAGCACCAAACCCAACCAAAAAGAGGGAGAATCTGATTCCAAATAGATTTGGCGAATGGGCAATGAAGCAAGATGTGGATGGTGGATTCCTCGCACTGTAAGCATAGGAAGCATGCATTAGGTAATTGATGTCCCCTCTTTTTAAGATTGTCTAGTGTTAAGATCTTTTCCAAAGATGCCTGCCACATGAAGAAGCAAATTTTGGGGGATAATTTCGGGTTCCATACTACAGCAGATGGAAAATCCAGGTTGAGGTTGCCGCTGAGATGTTCGTATAGTGATTACACCGTGAAATTTCCTTTTGGGGTTAGAGNGACCAAGTAGTGCTTCATCTTCTTCCTTTGGTCGGAATGGGTCTTTCTCAATATCAAGAGATCTCATAACCATAGGAGTACTCAATGGATGTGCTTTGTTCATGTTGAAACACTTCAAGATCTTCTCAGTATATGCCGTTTGATGGACTAAAACTCCTATTGAGTTATGCTCGATCTGCAAGCCGAGACAAAATTCGTTTTCCCGAGNATCCATTTGAGTAAGAGTGCTTCATTGACGTACCGGAGTTTTCTAATACCTAGACCACCTGCCTTCATAGGTTTGCAAATATGATCCCAGCTAACCATATGATATCCTTTATTAGCTCCCTTTTTTGCCCAAATAAATTGCCTCATCATTTGCTCCAATTGATTAATAATGGAGATCGGGGCCCTGAAAATAGAGAAAAAGAAAATGGTTATGTTGGTTAGGCAAGTTTTGGTCAAGGTTAGCTTGCCACCTTTCGAAAGACATTTTGTCTTCCAATTATCTAACTTTCTTTGGAATCTCTCCACCACAGGGTCCCAGATGACTTTGGATTTTGGACGTGCACCCAATGGCATTCCAAAATAGATGAAAGGCAAATTAGAAAGGCCACATCCTAGTCTATTTGCCCAATCTTGTAAGCATATAACATCGCCAATACCGATTAGTTTAGTTTTGTGGAAATTAACCCTAAGACCAGAAACGACTTCAAAGCATGTAAGAACACTAAGAAGGTTATACACTTCTTTCCATTCTGCGTTTATAAAAAATATGGAATCATCTGCATAATGTAGGTGAGAAATGATAGAACAATTTTCCTTTACCCTAAATCCATTAAACAAGCCTAAATTTGTTGCATTATCTAGGCAACGTGAGAGACCTTCCATGGCCAAATCAAATAAAAGGGGGGACAATGGGTCACCTTGCCTGAGGCCACGAAAACTTTTGAAGGATCCAAATGGAGCACCGTTGATTAAGATTGAAAAGGAGGCTGTAGAGAAGCAGAATGACATCCACCTAATCCATTTTTCTTTAAAACCCATTTTATACATTATGGATTTTAAGTAGGACCAATTGATTCTATCAAACGCTTTCTCCATGCCAACTTTGCAAATAATACCTGGGATGTTGGATCTAATCCTAGAATCTACCAATTCATTAGCTACAAGGATACCATCAAAGATTTGTCTTCCATTGACAAACGCTGTTTGTTTCGGGCTAATGAGTTTTGGCATAACAAGTTTCAGTCTGTTCGCCAAGACTTTAGAAATGATCTTGTATGTACTAGTGAGTAGACTAATTGGTCTGAAATCCTTGATGGCCTCAGATTGCTCCTTTTTGGGGATTAGAGTAATGAAGGTTTTATTATGTCTAGCATCTATTGAGTTCGAGAAAAAGAATTCATCTGCTAAATGAAGATATTCATTTCCAAGAAACAACCAACATTTTTTGAAAAAAATAATAGGATACCCATCGTAACCAGGTGATTTTTCAGATCCTAGGTTATGTATTGCAGAGATAATCTCCTGCTCAGTGAAACAATTTTCTAAAATTGTTGCCTCTTGAGGGATGAGGCAAGGGAAACAGATTCCATCTATGGCTGGTCTACTATTGAAGTCTTCAGAGAAAAGGTCCTTATAAAAGTTAATTATATGAGTTTTGAGGACTTCCCTGTTAGTAGAGAATTCATCGCCGATGAGCAGTTGGTGGATGTGATTGGATCGTCGTCTTGCTGAGGCTGTTTTGTGGAAGAACGGTGTATTTTTATCTCCCACTTTCAGCCATGTCCTACTGGTAATTGATATATCAGTATTTGGTCCCATTAATGATAGAGTTTTTTGCTAGTGTTTATGCTTACCTCGAAATTCCAATTCAGGTGGGAGCTAGATCCAGTTGCCATTTCAGAATCTGGGTGCGTAGTAGGTTATATTGAAATTAAGGTGGAAGGGTAGAGAAATGGAGGTGATTGAAGAAGTTAATGGGGAACTGGCGAATCGAATTTTATAGAGATTAGGCCTATTGTCGTTGGATTGAACTTTACTGAAGTCACATGACTTCTAATCCATTCCTCAATGTCACGTGATGGATAACCCAGTTAATTTTTCAGTTATTAAATCAAATAATTATTCAATAGATTTTGAACCATCAACCGTCAACTGTAGGGCTGCACATGGTGCAGTTTTAAATCCGATCCGAACTGGTCCCAACCGAAAAAATACCGACAAACCATAAAACCAAAAAACCCAAAACTCGAAAAACTGCAAAAATCGATATTTATGGTCTGGTTTTGGTTTCATGTTTTAAAAAAACTAAAAAAACCGAAACCGTACCAAAAACACCAAACCGAAAGACCATACCAAAAAACCAGAAAAACCCGCATATATACTTATATAATATACACATGCATTATTATGTATAAATATGCATGCTAACTTATGAAAATATGAATTAAGGAACCTGGCTCTTAATATAATCAGAATTTCATAAGTCTATCAGTTTTTTATTTTCTAAGTTTGAACGAACTTTAATTCTTTATAATGCAAGTGCTCTAATTATGTCATGTTTTAGTTTAAGTTTAAATGATCAATTCATAAATGCCATATGTTAATTTTTTTAATCTAGTTAAACTTTAGTTTTGAATGATTTGTCCGTTAAAAAAATAAAAAACCGCTAAAAATCCAAAATTTAGAAAAAACAGAAAAACTCAAAAAATCCAAAAAACTGATGGTGTGGTTTTGGTTCTAAAAAAAACCCATCATGGTCTGGTATGATTTTGGTCCTCTTAAATTAATTAATGGTTTGGATATAGGTTTGACAAAAAATTCTGACCCAATGACAGGTGATGTTTTTACCACCCGTTTTGCGGACTGTCATTTTAATGAGACAGTCTTCCCGTCATTAGGGGAGATGATCCGTCATCAGTAGAATGGTGTGATTTGTCGTCAGAAGAACGATATGAAATTTCCTGGATCATACCATCTATGTCTCATCTTAATCCGCGTACCAATGCCTGTGACATTGAAGTGCGGAAGATTATTCATCTTCAAGAAATTGCCAATAAAATGCCTGATGCATTTAATGACGCAGCTAAAGTGACCAATTCATATATCCCTGCTGCAAATGCTCCAGCTAAACTCGATGTCCCAGAGAGACATGCTGTAAGAGCTGATGTCCCGAGAAGATATGTGATCCAGGTAGGACCGATTGCAGCAAATGTGATTTCTAATGCACGCCAAAAGCGTGGGCGACCTCTTGGTTTGAAAGATTCTGTTCCCAGGAGAGAATATCATTGAACGATCCACATTCTCTGATGATATGCCTCTTGAAGAAGGCAAATCCCCAGGAAAGGGACTGGTACAATCCCCAGGAGAGGGACACGTAAGATCCCTAAAAGAGGGACAGATACATGTAAATGAGGAAATCTCTATAAATTATGCATGTACCAGAGAAATGTGGAATTACAATGAAATAATTGTCGACGATATTTTTTCTTTCTCAGTAGCTACTGACATCGTCACAGAGAACGATGACATTGAGCCTCACTCTATAGAGGAATGTCGACATAGAATTGATTGGGCAAAATGGAGAGAAGCTATCCAGGCAGAGTTGGCTTCCCTTGCAAAGCATGAGGTGTTTGGACCTGTTGTACCGACACCCACGAATGTAAATCCGGTGGGAAACAAATGGGTCTTTGCAAGAAAACGCAATGAGAAAAACGAGGTCGTTCGCTACAAGGCGCGACTCGTGGCACAAGGTTTTTCACAGAGACCTAGGATTGATTATGAAGAGACATATTCTCATGTTATGGATGCAATTACTTTTAGATATCTGATCAATCTGGTAGTCTCAGAAAGACTCGACATGCATATGATGGATGTGGTCACCGCGTATCTGTACGGGAAGTTAGATACATATATTTATATGCGAGTCCCAGAAGGGTTATTTTTACCTAAGGGAAAACCACGCCATTTGTATTCACTTAAGCTTAAAAGTGCTCTATATGGATTGAAACAATCCGGGCAAATGAGTTATAATTGCCTTAGTGAATACTTGATAAAGGAAGAATATGTAAACGATCC
>MVGT01001741.1:104098-115869 GCA_002174775.1 Macleaya cordata | reverse complement strand
TTAAGTGAAAAGTGCATTAAGGAATGGGGGTGTAACACAAAATAACCCAGATTAAAATGAAAGCATTTATATTTTTGATAAGACAAAAGAAAGCATTTCTAGAGAGAGAAAATATTGGTAACAATTTTTGATCAGTTGCTTTAAAATATCTAAATGAAACTAGAGAATTTTTTGAATCCTCTGAACATGTTAGAAAACTTTTTAAAAGGATCAAATTTTAATCGACACCCATCTGCCGATTTTGTTAATTTGAATCGGCACCCAATTGCCGATTTAGGAGACCAAAATCGGTACCCAATTGCCGATTTGAATTTCTAACATGTTTTCATGAAGAATTAATTTCGGTGTAGCTTCCAGATTTTAGGTTAATATTTTGGCGTCATGATGTCATTTTTGTCCAAGAAAAACGAAATTACAGTGCCGATTTTAGTTCATGAATGAAAGAAAAATAATTTCAAACTCTAATTTTTTTTGTTTCAAATCAACAAAATAGGTCTCCTTTCGGCATTGTGATGTTGTTATTTCTTATTCTTTTTTGAAGGAAACGATAGTGGAAGTCGAAAAATTTAGATCTAATCGGCTTTTTTCTTTCTTTTTATTTTAAATTTACAACATGGTGATGAAGATGCGTTGGTGGTCGTAGTAAAATGGTGGTTGTGGAGGTGGTGGTTGTGCGGTGGTGGTGATGGTGATGGTTATAGTGATGGTGGCAGCGATGAGGTGGAGGTCGGTGGTGAGATTGTCATGGTAGGGGTGGTTTGTGATGGTCAACTATTTTGACCAAGAGAGGGTGCCAATAAGATTGGGGATTGCCAATAAGATTATAGATATTTGGGGGGGTTCCTATAGTGGGGTCCTGCCAATACGTTTATGGACTTTATTGAAGATTTGTGAAAAAAATTTTAGCTAGCCAAATCCTTCTCAAAATGGTGAGATTTTTGTATGGACTTTCTCTCTCATCTCTCTCTACTTTGATAATAATGATTAATTATTAATAAATCACAATAATAATACTTTATTAATTATTAATAATTATTATTTTAATAATTTAATAATTAGTTACAATTAATAATTTTTATAATCAATAATTATTATTTTTTAATAAAAATTAATAATTATATTATAGTTTTGGAAAATATTTTTGGACAAAAACATTTTATGTTTAGCCCAAACATAAATCTTAGGAGCCTACATGAGTATGGTCTAAGGGCTGATTTTTTGTGATATGTTCTCTTCATCATGTAGATCATCCTGACAAAAATTCAGCAAATTCTAAAGCTTCTAACACTACCAAAAATTTGTTAAAAATTGATTGAAAATCAACAGTAAGAAATAAATAGTGATAACTTTTAACCAATTTTTAATAGCGTAAGAAATTTTATAATAGGATAATTTTTTTATGAAAATAATCTACATAGTGAGGATAGCATCCACACCAAATAGCAGCCCTTAGATCGTATTTATGTGGGCCCTACAAGATTTATGTTTTGGCTAAACATAAAATATTTTTGTCCAAAAATATTTTCCAAAACTATAATATAATTATTAATTTTTATTAAATATTAAATATTAAAAATAATAATAATTAATATAATTATCACTATCATTATTAGTTATTAATTATAATTATTAATGAAGTATTATCATTATGATTTATTAATAATTAATCATTATTATCATAGTAATGATAGATGAGAGAGAAAGTCCATACAAATCTCACCATTTTGAGAAGGATTTGGCTAACTCAAATTTTCTTCACAAATCTTTAATAAAGTCCATTGAAGTCCTTTAACTCACAAAGCCACCATTTTGAAGTCCACAACCACCCACATGGGATTTTCGTAGACTTTATCAAAGTCTACAACCACTAACATTGGAGTTCTATAGACTTTGATGAAGTCCACAACTACCAACATGGGATTTTATATAGACTTTATTAAAGTCCACAATCACCAACATAGGAGTATACGGACTTTGATAAAGTCCACAACCACACACCTCTAAATTTCATGAGTCAATGAGAATCCATACAAATCCTAATTGACTACCCTGTAAGATATAACCAAAACCGTCAACCCGCCCCCATTTGAAACCTCACCAGCATTCACCGAAACCTTACATGACCTAAGTAAATTACGTAACTACCTATTTATTTAAGAAAGTAAATCCCTGATCGAACAACTGGCAGGACAATGGGACATAAGGTTATGATCCAAGGAATCCGTTCTTCAGGTTGTTTATGGCTGATAGAGTTCGAACTGATGAAAGAGAGAATAACATGGAGAATGAGAGAAATAGAGGATTGCATGACGAATAACACCACCGCTACTGATTCATGGAGGTCGAACATAATCCCTTTTGTTGCATTTGAACTCGATGAGTAGATGTTTGAAGGAGATTTAGTCTCTCAGTGGTTATGATGTTGGCTAGTGGTGGTTAAGGTTTAAAATGTCGTATCGATGAAATGTATCGGTTGATTGAAAAATTGATACATTCAACTGAAATGATACGAAACATTGCGATACATTGGAATGTACGAAACATTGAAATATAATGACCATTGTTATTGACACTACCATTTTGTGTCAGTTGTGACCATTGATCAGGGCTATCCTCCAATTTTAAAAAGTATCTCAGTTCTAGCCACTTTTTTGTTTGGGGGTAGCACACACCTAAAAAATATAAAATAATAAGAATAATACTAATAAATGAATAAATAAAAAATTTAAACAAACCCTCATTCCCCTTTTTTTCCTCCCCTTTTCTCTCTCAACGTTCCCATCTTCTCCACCCTTTTTGACGATGGCATATACTCCCCTTTGTCTTCTCCCTTATTACTTTGGGTTTTCTTGACCCACATGGATTGAGGAGTGCCACTTTTATCCTATGATGTCTCTTTTTTCTATCAAATTTTTAGTTAAAAGAAGATAATTTTTTTTTGATAAATTATTTCAGTTAGGGTTTCATTCTTGACATGCTCGGAGTTGCAGAGTTGAGCTCTGTAACTAATGCTCGGACCTGCGAGTCCGAGCACTAGTGTTTATGCTCAGACCTGCGAGTCCGAGCACTAGTGTTTATGCTCGGACCTGCGAGTCCGAGCACATGTATTTGTACAGATCCTTTTCTACTCGTTTCTGTGATACCGAGCAGGATAAGTTGATGCTCGTCGTCATATCTACGAGCAACCCTTGATAATGATCGTCGTCGTGTTGGCGAGCATAATTTTTTTTCAGATCTAGAAAGTAAAAGATGAGAGAGAAGGGGAGAGAGATATTGGTGGGGAAAGAGTATTTTTTTCGAGATCTGAAATTTTCAGATCTGGAAAGGAAACTGTGAGAGAGATAGAGAGTGGGAGAAGGAGATGACCAGGAGATCTGTGTAATGGGGGGTGGGGGTGAAGGAAAACGGTGATGGAGAGGAGAGAGAAGTAGGGGGGGTGTAGGAAGACGGTGATGGAGAGGAGAGAGAAGAAGGGGGTGGTAAGGTGGGGTTAGATTATTTAATTTTGGTGGGTATTAAAAAAAAGTTAAAGAATATAATATTTTATATTAAAATAGTTTTTTTAATATAAAAGAAGAAAAGCCATCCCCAATCAAAATTTTAGTCAAATTAAGTTTGACTGAAATTTTTTTTGAGCTGTGTCATAAGTGATACAAAACGGTAGTGTCAATAACAACCCTCAATATAATATAGAATATCAAATTTTGGATGGGCCAGCAAACAAAAAAACCTATTCTCTTTCCTTATATCAAATCTTTTTAAGTTATAAACTAATTTTAACTCTTTATAACATCAAAAGTTTGCTGCATTCTCACACATTAAAACCTATTTACTTTGAGTTCATCTTAAATTCCCAGTATCTTACCCAAACCCTAAAAGCAGTGAAATGAGTTGGAGCTGGGAGCCTGGGAGCATGCCAGATTAACATCTGGAAGTGCAGGTGAAAGCTGTGACCAGCTACCCCCTATCACTCTCGCTCTCTCTCTCTCTCTCCAGCTACCCCTCTCTCTCCTTTCTTCTCTATCTCTAATCTCACTTTCTGTTTCTCTGTGACTCTCTCTCCTTTCTTTCCTTCGTCTTTCTCTCTCTTCTCTGCCTTTTCAAGTTCTGTTTCCGACCTTCTCTGGTGAGATTTGAATCCCTTTTTTTTGAAATTTCTTAGGGTTTGAAACCCCTTTCCATCATCTGATGCTACCGAAACATACTATATGTTTCAAATTGTATCAGATTGTTTCAACGAAACAAATTGAGATACAAAGACACATTACGAAACATTGGAAAAAACAAATTCTAACATTGTTTCCTTTCGGTGTATCAAAAAACCGAAACGAACGGTCGATACATTTTGAAATGAGACGATATTTTAAACCATGGTGGTGGTTACAGGTAGTTGTGTTATTGACAATATTTATCACGCTTTGGGGATGAGTATATTTTTAAAATGAAATGAATTGGCGTTCGTAAAAGTAATGTGTATTATTATTTCCTTCCATCCACGGGAAGAAGTGTGTAGTTGTTTTGTAATGATGAGTAGTTTGGGATGGAGGTTTCTAGTTGTTTGGAATGTGATTTCCCTAGGCTCGGGCTTTCCCAAGTCATGGGACATGATAGAGGAGGCCAAATTCATTATTATAGAAAAGTTGCTAAACCAAAGAAAATATGGCGTGAGGAATCCTTTAATGCGGTTGCCAGGAGGAATGCAAAAGAGATTGTATCTCTAAGAGCGAATGTGGGGTCGCTAGAACAGCTTCTTAAGCAGATAATGGACAAGCTTGACCAGATTGAGGGAGCAAATGGTGGTGTAAGCAACAATAGTTAAGTACATTTTTAATTAGTTAGTTATCTTGTTTACTTACAAACATTTTGTATGTTATTCAACCATGTAACTTTACGTGTTTTCTATTAAACTTTGTTATAGGATCATTTGGAGGGCACAGTCGCAGCTTCCCATTACAGTGGAAGTAGTAGCTGAACAGTTCTTTTTTTGTCTTCAAATTTAGTGGAGAAATGACTTGGTTTATTTAATTTTTAGCACTTTGGACTTTACATTTATAGTTATTATGCATTGGGATGGAAGTTGTAGCACTTAATTTGGACTCTTTAAGTAAGTCCCATGCTCTTTTTGTAGGTAGAAACTCACTCTTGGGTGTTTGAATGTGGATTTAACTACTGTTACTTAAATTTTATTTTGATGTTGGGAATGGATGCATGCAATGTTTGGGGCTTATGTATGTTTATTTTTTTAGCAAGTTGATTCCTATGTATATTCGAGTTGTTTGGCTTTGTATTAGTTGAACAGAGAAATAGCTAGAGAAGAAAATACCTTGTGGATCCACTACTACACAACAAGGTGAAATTCTCTCACTCTTACTCTCCTTAGTTCAACATTTATATAAGTTAACTACTCTTGGTGTTTGATGTAGGTATATATCAATTGGAAAATCTTTTCTCATACAACGAAGGCAGCCATGGCTTACACTTTTGCATTGGGTATGGTTCTCTCTCTCTCTTCCTCGTCATTGTTAATTGACTTTTATTACACTGATTTTGTCTATTTAGAGAACTTAACACTTCTATGTACATAATGTCATATGCAGATGCTACCCATGGATCTGAATTTGATTTCTTTTGTAATTCCCCAAATTCGGATCCTCAGGTCAGCCTCCCCTAAAACCCAAACTTAAGGACATTCCAAGATACCACAAACACATATATCGTACATGCCAGTACCAGGCAACAAAGAATAAATATGGAACTCACAAGTCAACACAAATCAAATAATATTAAAACTATTATTACTTAAATAATAATAAAAGTGTAGAGTTTGAAAGGATAAAATAAAATCTAAAGTGAAAGAGTCTTCAACACGCAGGTCGGTATCCATAATAAAAGACATGAAACTGAATAATTACTAACTACCTAAAATAAAGTAGTAAAATAACTCAAGCCCTCCAGAACTCCTCTACAATTCAGGTCGGTTGTTCTCCTTGTTCTCTGTGTCCTGTAAAAATAGCAGCTGGATCAAAACCCAACAATAACAGATTTCCATACACCTATAATCCTGGCAGTCAAACCCAATTAAAATAATTTTAACGGAAGAACATAACATTTCCAACAACAAAATAACTCCAAAAGTTGTAAATCCCTCTATAATCAGTTATGTAACTTATGCTCTCATAACTCATTAGGTTATCTGTCTAAAGGTTTTAGGTTAACCCCTTATCCCAATCGTGCACCCGCGGGTACGCTTGTGTTACATCAACCCTTATCGCTCAATATGTGCGTAACCATCCTCGGCTAGGTTCACCTTCTTCGTTTCTTATGCGACACCTCGGTCATCGCACAATTACACATAGAGAGGGTCGAGCCAACCACTTACACAATTCATCACATCATCATCACAATTTGATACCAGCGAAATCAACAAGTATCATAAAGCTGGACCATCTTCTAGTCAAGGCTTCTATTCTTCTTTCATTTACATTCGTTTAACTATTTAGACTATATTCACACATTATAGTCACAACACACCACGCCAATAGTTTCTATAAACCCAAGGTTAACCAAGTAGTATTAACAAACTATTGAAGTAAGCGACCAATAAACTAACTCCAACACATATATAGCCTGTTTTCAGCGATAATTCATTAGTTAAAATATGATTCCAGCACATACACCTTAGTTTAAACATGGTCGTAGCATTGTTACATTGTTTAAATATGGTTTCAGCATGCATAATAAATATATGACTGGTGTAAACTTAATTCTAGCAAGTATATATGTATATAATTGATGTTAACTTAGTTTAAATATGAATAAGAATGCTAGAATACATGTACACTCAATTTCAGCAAGCATGCAAACCCTAGATCAGTTGTGCATATGCTTTCAGGATGCATATTAGACATGGGTTTGTTGTAATCCTAATTTCA
Organism: Macleaya cordata; assembly: GCA_002174775.1. NCBI lineage: Eukaryota > Viridiplantae > Streptophyta > Magnoliopsida > Ranunculales > Papaveraceae > Macleaya > Macleaya cordata. The sequence goes on along the minus strand of MVGT01001741.1, from coordinate 108,937 downwards.
GCAAGTAAATAAATTATATAACTGTTGTATCAGTATGTACTTCCATTCTATTACTGATATAACTTGATTACAGCATGCATATAAACCAAATATCTAAAGTAAGATTGATTACAACATATATATTAACCCAAGGACTGATCTAAACTTGAATCAACATGAATAAACACCATATAACTGTTGTATAACTCGACTATGGCAAGTATATTGGGTAGACAGCTGATGTAGAATTGGTTCTTAATATATATATACACATAGAACTGATATTACATGATCATGGCATGTATCTAAACACTAATACATATATAGACATGATTTTAGCACACAAAACAACACTAGATCAGATTTAACACCAGTTTTATCATGCCTTTGGATAGTTATAAAACTACTACTCCATTGGGATAGGCTACAAGGGCTGTAGGGATAAAGAAACCTGCCTAAAAAAAGAAGAAAACCCTAGGAAACCCAGTCGAATCCTCCCTTTTCTTGCTGCTACTGCTGCTGCCACTTCTTATCTCTCTTTCTCAATTGATTTCTCTCTTATTGTAGCAGCCCCTTCTTTTATTCTCTCCCTACTTATGTCGATGGCCGCTTTCTAATTCTAAGTTGATAAGAAAACCCCCTAAGTTCCCAAATCGTACCAGATTTCCTAATGGGTTTGGGTTCCTTGTATAACTAGGTTTCTAATTTATTTAATAAGGTTACTAAATATTAGTTACTAAAGTATCTAAAGTAAGTGGGACCCCACAATAACCCACGACCAAGGGTTTGCTAAAAATGGGTTTCTATATGTTTAGTTACACCCTTGGGCCCACACTCAAATTCTAAACACACCCAACTAAAGTACACCCAAGCTAAAGTACACCAGAGCTAAAGTACACCGAAGCTTAAAGTACACCCAAGCTAAAGTACACCCATGCTTACATATAAGAAAATATGGGGTATTACATCTTTTCTCGCTTATTTGTCATAAGTTGGGTATGGAAGAGGTAAGATGCTTGACATTCAGTCTACATAGTATAAACTTAGCACTTTTATGTAAATAATGTGAACCTTTATATGACTTTTATACCTATATATTGTTCAGTTTATTAGTGTTGATGAGTTAGATGAAAAATAGAGAAGTACAACTTGTATTAAGTGTGTAATAATATATTAGATGATGAGTTGAATTTGGTATGAGATAGGACATACAACTTTTATATTTGTATTGAGTATCAATAATGAGAATAGTTTATACAATCCTTTTATATGTTTTAAGTTTGCATTTATAAAGTTCTGATTAAGATGTGAACATCAAGTATAGATGCTTATTTGTTATAAAGTTCTGATTAAGATGTGAACATCAAGTATAGATGCTTATTTGTTATATGACTTGTTTGTAGGAGCTACCATACTATCTACAGCCACAATCTTAAACCAAAATCCATGCAGCAGCAATAGGAGCAACAACCAAAGGCATCCAAGGGGTAAGGCATACAACTTCAATAGGTTATTTCTTAATTGAACATCACTTCTTTATATGTTCAATTTATGAGTGTTGAGTTGTTGAATGAAAAACTGAGAGGTTGTACTTTTTATGTATTGAATGTGTAGTTTATTAGATGATGAGTTGAATGGAAGTTAGAGAACACGTTAAACTTTTTTTTCGTATTCACTATGTAGACTTGACAAGTTGATGAGTTAAATGGAAATGAGATGATGACTTTGTATCGATGAAGTTTTAGAAATTGCAGGGATTTATTAAGGGTTTTGGCATTCTGCCAAGAAAATAATGGAAAATATTAAAAAAAAAGGAGTTTTAGTGACGGTTTTTTGGGCGTCACAAACAATCTGACTACAAGAACGCTGTGGGTAAAAGGTCATTAGCGACGGTTTGTAAAACCGCTAGAAGTTAAATTAGTTACGAAGGTCTACTATCGTCGGTAATAGTTTATTAGCGATGGATAAAATTGCGGCTAATTGTCAAGAATGAACCAAAAAGACCAATTAGAGACGGCTAAATACCGTCGCGAATGCCAAATTAACAATGGGAAAAATAGTCAGACAAACCGTCGCTCATACCTTTAGCAACAGCTGTATCAAGGACGGATTACGTGCCGTCGATAAAACTTATTAGTGACAGTTTTATTTTATTAACAATGGTTTTGTGCCGTCGCTAAAAGTCTTCTGTTTTGTAGTGTCCCCTGTTATATTTATATAAATTATGATGTTGTGTTGGGCTTTCTCCCGACTTTGATTAGTACTGGCTTTCTATTACCGACTTTCTCCAGAAATTATTATATGGCAGTGGTATTAATTTCTTAAGCATGCATAATTTCTTTTATCATTAGAAAAATAATAAATACAAAAATTAAATTTAAAAAAATTAAAAGAAAAAAAAAGAAATCGAAGGGTTTTCACCTGATGAGGTGCACCCTTGACATTTGACTGGTTCAATATTGGCTCAATAAACTTTAATAATCCAACCCCGTATTTAATTCTTTTATTGTTTAATCACTTTTGTATTTCATCGCAGTGTTATTAATTTTTTATGCATGTAAAAATTTGTTTATCATTTAAAAAAGAAAAGATAATAAATACAAAAATTACGCCCAAGACCGTGAAGCTTTGTTAGTCACCACGGTTATTAAGCCATTGCGCATTGTATTTGCTACAGTTCTCTGTTATGGCTATCTAACAATTAATAATGGTCGAGGGATGTGGCATTTCTTCGAATCAACAACAGCTGAAAGTCGATGTGAACTGTTAACTAGCTAGCAACGGTCTAGCTGTGGCGATATTCTGTTTCTAGCCATGCTTATCCGCTGCACAATTAACCAATGCTCATAGGTTTGCAATGGTTTCGAGCCGTGGTTAATATATTTGGAGGGAAAAAATCTATAATTTTTTCAGTAACCACATGTTGTATGCTGATAAAGATCTGGGTTCAACTGCACATGTTAACATAGAGTTTTGCATCATTAAACAGATGAACACAAATCCATAACAAACATGCTTGCATTATCTATCCATCCAATTCTAAGTTTTTATTATTCTAACAAGATCTCATTGATCAAAAGAGGTTAATAAAAAACATTACACACATTAAAAGCATAAGTATATCCATATACATACTACTTCATGAAGCCATACACCCAATCCCATTTTGAGTGTTAGGAAAACACAAGAAACGTACCACTACAAATAATATTCACAATTAAGAAACTCTCCATTACTTCATCAATCTCCTTCATGTTAGACTATTGGAGTATTAGGCCCACTACTTAGAGTATTGGGCATGTAATTGCTTAAGTAGTTTCTATTTCTAGGTTACTGTTCACATGAACAGTACCGCGTGAACAGTAGTTGAGGTTTTACTAAAACACTTTCTATTTTAGTTTCTCTTAAATAAAATAGATATAAGGGGGAGAGAGGCTACGGTATTTTAACTACTATTATTACTCTATCTCCCCACGACTTCTTCTTCTTCTTCTTATTGTTCTTCTTCTTCTCTAACTTTTTATTACTTTTAAGGAGTTTATCTTGGTATCAGAGCAATTTTTTTTTGTGCTTCTAGATCCTTGGAGGATAGTTCTTCTTGCTAGTTTGTAGTCGACCAGCAGTAGGGGGTTCTATGGCAGTTTGAACCCTAGATGTGTATCTAGGGTTTCTTTGGTGGTGTCGTGTGTGTGAGGGCTGCTATGGGTTCTTCTTTCTTTGTGGTTTGGCTGTGGACTATGGTTAGTATTTTATATTTTTTGTGCATTGTGTGCAACCCTAGGTTTGTGTTTTATTCTTTCATCCCTGCACAAGCCCTATTTTCCCTGTTTCTTGCTGCTCCACCTTGTTTTTTTTTGTGAACCCTAGTTTTTGGGCTTTGTTCTTACAACTTGCACAGGTCCCTCGTTATTGTTGTCGCACTTTTTTTTGGGTGCTTTCTATACTTGTTGGTTGTTAGTTGTGGTATTGCTGAATTTCTGTGTGGTGCTGGATCACTGTGTTTTCTGCTTCATACTTGCTGGTTGTTTGTTGTGGTATTGTTGAATTTCTGTTTGGCGCTGCAATGGGAGATCATAAGGATTCTTCGCTAGACCATAAGTCTGTTTTTACTATGGGTGATGAAATGGGCAAGTCTATCACCTCTGTTAAATTATATGGTGGGAATTATTTAGGTTAGTGTCATGCTGTGGAGGTTTTTCTTATGGGCAAGGATAAATCTAAACATATCTTGGAGGAACCCCCTAGCAAGGATTCTCCTAAATAACGTGAATGGGCTCGTAATGATGCTATTGTTCTTGATTGGCTCTGGAATAGCATGGAACCAGCGGTGGCTCGCAATGTTCAATATATGAAGACTGCACGGCTGGTTTGGACTCGTCTTAAGGCATTATATTCTCAAGCTAGGAATGTCTCTCGCATCTATGACATCTTTGATGAAATGTTTAAGTGTCGGCAAAGTGGTAAACCTCTGGATGAATACTATAGTTTGATGAGTGGACTATGGGAGGAGTTTGACATATATCAGTCGTTGAGTACTTCTGTTGAAGAGATGCATTAACAACGGGAGGAATTTCATGTTGCTTTGTTTCTCTCCAATCTTGATTCTGACTACCGAGTGTTTAAGGATCAGATTCTGGCCAGTGACACCCTTCCAACGGCTGAAATGCCTTTTCTCGTCTTCAGCGTGCTTCCTTAGGCAACATGAACATCCCTTCTAGTTCTCAAGAGTCCTCTATAATGTACTCTCTCGAGGGTGGTCGTGGTAGTGGTGGTAGAGGTGGCCGTGGTGGTCGTGGTGGCCGTGGAAGTCGGGGTGGCCGTGGTGATGGTAGAGGCGGCCGTAGTGGTCGTGGTGGAGGT
>MVGT01001741.1:36508-98920 GCA_002174775.1 Macleaya cordata | reverse complement strand
TCCATCTAATCTTTCCTCTTGGGTCATCGACTCCGGAGCTAGTGCTCATATTTCTGGTATACCTTCTCTCTTTACGAACTTTCACCCTAGTATTTCCTCTCTTACTTTGGCTGATGGTTCTACTCGCCCTGTTCTTGGAAAGGGGGACCTTCATCCTACCGACACTCTTAGTTTGCCGTAAAATTTATATGTTCCAAAATTTCCTTTTAATTTGTTATCTGTTAGTCAACTTACTAAATCCCTTAACTGTTCTGTAACCTATTCCCCTACTGGTTGTGTATTTCAGGATCTCAGGACACATACAAGGATTAGTTCGGGGAATGAAAGGAATGGCCTATATTGTCAAGATGTTGGTGCTCCTGTTAGTTCTCCAGTTTCTGTTTTGAGTGCATCTGTTTTTCCTCTTCAGTGGCACTGTCGTCTTGGTCATCCGTCTTTAGAAAGATTGAAGTCTCTTATTCCTCAGTTGAGTCATGTGTCTAAATTGGAATGTGAACCATGCCAACTTGGCAAACATCACCGGAGTTCCTTTCCTAGTAGTAGTAATAGTCGTCAGTCTAGTCCTTTTGTTTATTTCATACTGATATTTGGGGTCCTTGTCGAACTAAAAGTTTATCTCAGTTTCAATATTTTGTTATTTTTGTGGATGATTGCACTCGTATGACTTGGTTATTTTTAATGAAAGATCATTATGAATTGCCAACTATTCTTGATAAATTTTATAATGAGATCAAAACCCAGTTTGACACATCAATTAAGATTATTCGTTCTGATAATGCTCTAGAATATACACAAGGATGTATGCAGATTTTTTGTGCAGATTATGGTATTATCCATCAGACAACATGTCCGTACACCTCTCAACAGAATGGGGTAGCTGAACACAAATATCGTCATCTGTTAGAAGTAGCTCGAACACTAATGGGGGCTATGAATGTTCCAAAATCATACTGGGCAGATGCAGTTCTTACCGCCAATCACCTGATTCATCGGATGCCTTCTCGAGTTCTCGGTAATAAATCACCCTTCTCTCTTGTTTATCCCCATGCCTCTCCTCTCTCGGTTTCTCCTCGTGTGTTTGGTTGTGTTGCATTTGTTCATTTACAAGGACCTGGTCGAGATAAACTTTCTCCTCGATCTATTAAGTGCATATTTGTGGGATACTCCCGTACACGAAGGGCTATCGCTGTTATTCCCCTACGACTCATCGCTGGTATGTGAGTGGCCGATGTTACCTTTTTTGAATCTACGCCTTATTTTTCCTCATCCGGTTCTAATCTTGATGTTGATATTGTCTCTAGTCGTGAGGAGGAGAGTTTTACTCCTCTTCCTACACTTTCTGTTCCTACTACTTCTGAGTTGCCTACTGTTTCTGAGTCGCATCCTATGTCTGGTCCTCACTCGGTTGTGTCCAATTCTCATCCTCTTATTATACATATGTACGAATGTTCCAAGACACGAAGGGTTGTTCCTTGGGGGCCCCCTCCATCCTCCGCTGCTGCTCCTGAAGATTCTGTGACACAAGCATCCCTGCCTTCATCCTCTACTACTGACCTACCCATCGCCAAACGAGAAGGTACTCGTTCTTGCACCCAGCATCCTTTATCCAGTTGTTTATCCTATCATCGTGTCTCTCCTTCCTCATTTTCTTTTGCTTTGTCCATGTCGTCCGTTTCTGTTCCTAGTTCTTATATGAAGGCGTTGTCTTCACCTGGTTGGAAAACGGCTATGGATGACGAAATGTCAGCTCTTCGTGAGAATCGGACATGGGAACTTACTGATTTACCTCCTGGTAAGCAACCGGTTGGTTGTCGGTGGGTGTATACTGTTAAATATCTTCCTGATGGTATTGTTGAACGTTTAAAACCTCAGTTGGTCGCTAAAGGTTATACTCAGACATATGGTGTGGATTATACTGAGACTTTTTCTCTTATTGCTCGGTTGAATTCTGTTCGTATCTTGATTTCAGTTACTGTTAATAAGGAATTGCCCTTGCATCAACTTGATATAAAGAATGAGTTTCTTCATGGTGACCTTCAGGAGGAGGTGTATATGACTCAGCCACCTGGGTATGAGATGGAAGGTGGAAAGTATTTGGTTTGTCGTTTAAAAAAGGCATTGTATGGTCTCAAGCAATCCCGGGCTTCGTTTGATAAGTTTAGTACTGTTTTTGAAGACTATGGATTTCACAGAGTTGTTTCCGATCACCCTATTTTCGTGCGTCATACCGAGAGTGGTACTATCATCCTTATTGTTTATGTGGATGATATTATTATTACTGGCGGAGATTCTCAGGAAATTTCTGACTTTAAGCAACATCTCAGCAAGACATTTCATACTAAAGATTTAGGCCTTCTTCGCTATTTTTTGGGTATTGAGGTTGCTCGCTCCAAGGCAGGTATCTATTTGTCTCAACGAAAGTATGTCTTAGATCTCCTTTCTGAGACTGGTTTTCTTGGCACAAGTCCAACCGCCACACCGATGGATTCTTCTGTCAAACTGGTTGCAGAACAGGGGGAGCCATTTGAGGATACAGGTCGATATAAGAGGTTGGTTGGGAAGTTGATCTATTTGACAGTCACTCGACCTGATATCACTTATGCTATTGGAGTTGTCAGTCAGTTTATGCATGCACCACGTAAGCCTCATTTTGAAGAAGTTTGTCGCATTCTAAGGTATCTTAAAGGCTCTCCAGATAGAGGGTTGTTATATAAACCATCCAAAAATCTGGCGATTGTGGGTACTGTTGTTGGTTACTCAGATTCAGATTGGGAAGGTGATCGTGTTGATCGACGATCCACATCAGGGTATTGCACCTTTGTTGGAGGAAATCTTGTTACGTGGTAAAGTAAAAAGCAACAGGTTGTAGCAAAGTCAAGTGCTGAAGCTGAATACAGAGCAATGGCTCACACGGTGTGTGAAATGTTGTGGGTCCAATCTTTGTTAAGTGAGATGGTGATTGAAGTTCCTGGTCCTATGCAGATGTTGTGTGACAATACAACGACCACGTATATCATGAGTAATCTTGTGTTTCACGAACGGACCAAACATATTAAAGTTGATTGCCATTTCATTTGTTAGAAGCTGATACGAAAACAAATTACTTGTCCATATATGAAGTCTGAAGAACAGCTGGCGAACATTCTTACGAAACCTCTTGCCCGTTCTCCTTTTGATTGGTTTTGTGACAAGCTGGGCATGTTTGATTTGTATGCTACAGCTTGAGGAGTGTTAGACGGTTGGAGTATTGGGCCCACTACTTAGAGTATTGGGCATGTAATTGCTTAAGTAGTTTCTATTTCTAGGTTACTATTCACATGAACAGTATCACGTGAATAGTAGTTTAGATTTTACTAAAACACTTTCTGTTTTAGTTTCTCTTAAATAAAATAGATATAAGGGGGAGAGGCTACGGTATTTTAACTACTATTATTATTCTCTCTCCCTACGACTTCTTCTTCTCTAACTTTTCATTACTTTCAAGGAGTTTATCTCTTCACATGTCCTAAAAAAAGACAATCAGTCACTCTATGATCAGAGAGGTCAATTGCCACAAAAATCATCGTTGACATAAGTGCATGAACAAAATCTAAGAACCCAACTTTGTATCTCTCATCTTTTGGAATTTCTACTTCATCAAGGTCAGGTTTAAACACAACCAATCCTCATTATCCTCTTGGAGTCACAAATCCATAATAAACTTTCCCCTCTGGTCCTTCAAAACTATCTGTAAAGTGAAAGAAGAAACGAGAAATTGCACATAGACCCGTTAAAACATTGATCATCTGAATTTTTACTCGTGAACACTGACCATTACCAGATACAGATGGGAGAAGCAATTCTAATTTGAGAATTGTTCTTGTTGGGAGAAAGTTCACTTGCATTAAAGTTTTTGAAGTGTTCCTGTCAGTTCACTTACATTGAATATGGTGAAAGCACGGAAGCTCAAGCAACAAATAAATATTACCTCCTACAACTTAAGATAAAGCTCATATATCAAATCAAAATCAGATGAGTGTAAGCAAGTGAGTTGATCTAGTTTAAGTGCAGTTAAGAAAGTTCAAGTTCAATATATCTCAATGATCTCATATCTGCCAACAGCGAGTAACGGACAAATATTACCATGCGAAAGGAATGATTATATTTTTTAAACATAAATTTACTCAAGAACTTGTAGAAAGATGAGTGCACTAAGAGGTAATTTGTTAGATACTTACACTACCTATATGAAGATGTGTTAGAAAGTTATGAAAGCACCCTTTGTATTCCTCATCCATATGGAAACTCGGAATGCACCACAGCTTCCGATGGATGTACATTCCGAACATATAAATTTCGAACATGAGAGAGTATTGAGAAAGCTTTTCCTGATGGACTAAAGAAGCTCCGCAGGAACAGGCATGGTACCCTACCCCAGCCAACATTTAGTTGAAGATCAATGCCTGAAGTTCAAGCTCCTGCCCCTGAGCCAAGCTGAAGAGACCACCTACCAGTCCTACACAAAATACAAACAAAGCCTAATAAGTAATAAAACATCAACCACCCATCAAAGAACACAAAGAAAGAGGAAAGAAACAGAAAAATACGAACCTGAACCTATGGCAAAAACGATAGGTTGGTGTTTTATACTGGCATACTGCAGATGCTGAACGATAGTACAGTTGCAAACTGGCAAAATGGTATCAGCTGAAAACAAACACCACCATAGTCACTTGAGATTGATTTCAATCCCTCATCTTCATCTTCTTAATTTTATGAACAACTCATTAAATCCAATAATGACCGTTTTCATCCAAATTCCAAACATTAAGAACGCTAAGTAGCACGTAGTAATAGCAGTAGTGTACTGCGGGAGCAGCAGCAGCAAGATGCCCTGCCCTCATTCTTGAGGACAAAATCAATCTGTTTTTAATCTAATTTATGGGCGTTCTGCATTCATTCATTCATTATTCAGTTGCATATCAGATGTGGTAGGGTAGGTCTTATTAAGTTTTAAAAGTTTCTGCTACAAGTATATAACTGTCAAAAGAAAGGGTCCCAGCTGAATGTTATGAATCTATACTGTAAATATCACAGCTTGGAAAGATAAAATAAAATAAGAACCATTTGAATGTGCACAAAGTAAAAGAATGAGAATGAAAGGTGAGACATAACAACAGGCAATTAACAAGAATGAATTAGAGTTGAGATTCTGCAAAGCCAGCCTTATTCAGAATCTCCCTCATTTTTTCAACCACCTGCAAGTTTCCAGAAAGTTAATGGACAATACACTAATAATGGGTGGTAAAAAACTGAAAGTGAACTCCAAATACAACTTAACTTGCCTCTGTTGACACACTCTGTGTCATATTCACAGTACATGGTACATATTCGGTAAATTTGTCTCACAGTCAATGCCTGCCCATGAGTTCAGAGAAATAGGAGGATTGACATTAATATATATATATATATATATATGATCAGCCCGGCCATGACACAGAATCAGATTCATTACAAGAAAGTAGATCATATCTGATTCATATGTTAAAGAATTCATACCGACACAGTTCTTGAGTGATCTATTCTAGAGACTTTTTTCCACTTTTGATGTATCACCTGAAAATTTTCCACACTAGATGAGTAGAAAAGAAAAACTACAAAAACATGGCAGCTTGTACATCCCAGAAATGATGGCAATGTCACTTACCAGAAACCCAAGAGCTAATTGTCTGATATAATTTAATTCGTGCCAAGAGGTTCCTGCAAACTACAGCTAATGATAAATAAGATTTTTAAAATTTTGATTGAAATGAGGTCACAACAACTTTCTAAACCATCAGAGAAAGAAAATTACCAGTTACCTCCTCTGTAGCATTAGAAATCCATCATTCCAGTTCTGCAAGACCAGATTTTACGTATTCACCATTTGAAAAGGTGCAACATTCACGCCGCAGTAGAAGACTGAGGGAGGGAGGAAATGAGCTAAAAGACACGTGTTCTTATTTTGTGAATCTAAGGATATTTTATACAACTTGATATGCTAACAGCCTAACACTCACCTGTTGAATAGTGATATGTTGATGAAAGAGTAAACGGTACCTGGGTGATGAGCTTGCGGATAAAAAAGGATGGGACCTAAGTGCACATTTTAGAACAATTTTGTCAATAAGAAAAATGACGGAAAAAAATGAGAGTAGTGTCAGTTGAACTCATTTTCATATAAAATTTGGTTTAGGTTAATGTTCGAAACATTAATACTCATATTAATGGGTATTTAGTTAATCATGTTTAATAAGTGATCTATCAGCCATGCTGTTGATCTGTAAAACTCATTTTATTATAATTTGGTTTCTGTTATGTTTGAAACTTAACTTATAGTAATGGGTTTTAGTCATTATGCCTGGTTTAATCTTTTGTTAACTCTGTTTCACTTAAAATTAGGAGTTAGATCATGAGTTTGGTTCGACGGTAAATGAAGTAAAAACCGATATGCGCGCCAAACATCAAGGGTCCATCAGTTACAGTTAAGAAACTTCATAGGTACAACAACACATATACATGAAGAAGAGCGACATACACCCTTAAGTCTAACTATAAAATCATCAATTTTAAAGCAATGCAAATTAAAGGAACGGTCAGAATCAGGTGTCTATAACCATTAATTCTGAATACATATACTGGATGATATTTGCATTTCATGGTTAATGGGAGTTCTGTTATATTACATACCTCCCCAAATTTCAAGAAGAGTTGAGCATGCATCTGAGGTGCTCATATATGTGCAGCAGTTTATATATCACCTCAGAGTTCTTCAGATTGGTGTACTCCTCCATGTAGGTGTAGCTTTTGCACTATGGTTGGTGGCATTGGTATGTCAGTTCGTGCATCGTTGGTAGATCAGATTGGCTGCTTCCTTGTGCAAACAAGGGCAAGTTGAACTACCTTCGTTATCGCTATGAGATATTTACAGTGTGGCGTATACCTGAGGTCGCAGCTCAGATCTCTGGATTAAAGACAATTAAAATTGTTGTTTATAGCTAATAATGAAGTCTAAATAAGATAACATAGGACCATCAATCATTGAAAAAGAACTCAAACTGGAAGACTTTTAAAAAGATAACTTCATGATGCTTCTTAGAATTAAGAAAAAAAAGTCAAATAGATTTCTTCTGGGAAGATAGGACATGCTACAAGGAGCAATGGTACAGAGTGGTCCCCTCAAACGGGAAAGAATGTTGCAGAGTCTGAGTAATTATATCATATGACACTAGAGCATACTGGTGTCAGTAGTAATGATTGGAGACCAATAACCAAAATTTGATCGTGACGGGAAGACCTCGACCCAGTTGTGGCCAATGACAAGTGGTTCTCAAGATTTGAGTCCAAAGTATCACAAGAGGGAAATCTTACCAGGTCCTAGTCCCTACTAGTTTGTTTGGCCACTTCCCAGTGATGTAAAGAAGGAGAGAGTATCCGCAGAGTTTGTGAATGGATTCCTGCAAATCACCTTCCTCGACTTTGAGAAACAAGGGTGATGAATTAAGATAAAGATTAGTTCTGATTGCCTTTTTTGCAAGGAAAAAGTTCATTATCTCTGCTCTCAAATCTATATCACTGTAAGGGTGGTCTTTGCATATTATCAGAAGTTCTGTAAATAGTTTTAGCCTATGTAAAATCTGCGTCGTGGTTGTTTTCCCTTTTCACTTTTTATTCCGTTTTCATGTCTGCCACTTTTCTAAATATGATAAAACTCTACAACCTTGAATCATCTTTACATGTTCTTCAAATTACAGAAATAAAAAGAAGGGCCCATTCAGTATGTACAAAAAAAAGAAAAAGGAATTGGATCGCAACTTCACGAAAAGATGCTTACCTCGATTGCCCTGCTTTATCTATCTAAACAGTTCAGTAGTCCCTGTGTTCTCGCTTCATATTGTTGCCTACATCGGTCATTTATTAACTGTTATTACCTTTAATTCTGAGCATGTTAGGAGGATTCTCTTTTCTCTTCCTAGTTAATGATACCAATGAGTCACACAAATCGTATGTTTAATTCTTTGAGATTTCTTAAATGGTACAGAGCTTGAGATTTCAGCAGTCCCTGTGTTCTCACTTCATATTGTGCAACAAAATACTTCTTGTATAAGCAATAAGCCAAAGAAACTCCATTGGTATTATTAAATGCTTAAAACAGAGAACCAACTGAAAGCAATACTTAACCTAAAACCAGCTTATTTTTAGCTAACACAATAGCCTCGTAACTATAAACTAGTCCTTCACAGAAATTTAAGCTACAAAAAGGTCATCACCGTTCCAAGCGAAAGAGTTGCATCTGGCTGCAACTATCCCACTAGTGTTCATGATTCTTAATTGACATTTAAGTAAATGGACAAACATAAAACAGAGTCATACGACCTTTACGTTGTCTAGTTTGGGAGTTCTATAAAACTGCAGAAGAGTAGGAAAAAAAAAAAGTACACATTGTTGAAGTCAAGTTAAACAAACAGATACGGAGAATAGAAATTCAAAAACATTTTACCTGAACTGATATTGTTGCAAATGCATGGGCATGCTTTCTGTTTCTCAATGTCTAAGGTATCCATACCAAATATTAGCAAAATTGATACTCTACAATAAATGAACTTGTTGCAAATGCATGCCTGAAAGCATATTTCAAGTCAAACTGTGCTTTCAATAATTTCAGAAAAAACAAAAAAAAAAAAACGAACATCCTTATTTTCATCTGAACCACATTTGAAAAACTAAACTGTATTTCAGGACTAACAACAAAACCCAAGCACACAAAGTTACAAATAGAGAAGAATTAGCTAGCCTCATAATGGAGTAGAATGAACAGCACAATTACCAGGAAACAAAATCATATAGTACGATATCCATGAGGATTTTGACATTTGGATTCAGCTTGTGGGAATCCCTAGCCATGTCAACATGTATGTATCACTAATTCACTTTTCACCCATATTATATGGTTTCAATTCTTATTTGGCTCTTCAAAAAATCACAGCAACAAGAAGAACATATTTAAATTGTGATTTTTGAATAACAAATGACTTACCAAACAAGGAATACGACACACTACAAAATCAAAAGAAACTATCTGCAGAGATAAACTTTGAAAGATTAAGCATCCAACGGCCTAACTAGAGTAATAGAAACATTATGACCAACTAGTCTGTTAATGCAATTAACCACTGAAAAATGGGATCAACAATAAACATTTTTGAATCGTATATCGATTTTTTCTTCAAAAATTTAAACACAATAAATCTTCAGTACCACTCTTTCTAAGGCAAATGGGATCCACAATCAGGACTTCCTGCTTTAATCCAACTCCAAAACTGGTACGCCTGCTCTTTCAAGCTGTAATTACTGTTCTTCTCTTTCACTGACCATTTATCTGTACTTTTGTTGCGATTATGATGAACATCACACAAAAACCTCCCAACAACCAAAATAACATTTTTTAGCCCATAAATGGAAAAAATGTTTGCTTACAAATAAATAAATAAATAAACAACATGATTTAAATTAGCTTCTAATGGAAGAGTTGTTTTAAGCTAATGAAAAATATTCTTCATTCTAAAAAAACATGTATAAAGTGATTTAAAATGAGTCCTTACAATATATGGGCCCATCGTTACAAAATGATGTAATATAACAGACATAAAACACACTGTAAATGAAAAAGCGACATAGGACAGCAGAAGCAAATCTCTAACTATTCCAAGAATCCACTTCGGAGGTTAGAATACTCCTAAACGTCCCAATCCAAGATCCCTAACCCTAACTTGAGCAAAAATAAGGAAATGATAAATAAAACCAGGATGGAAATTACTATTGATCAAAGATAATAAGAAACTACAATGAGTTTGGCTTATAAAGCCTACACCCTAAACAATGACAAAGATACCCTTTTAGTTGGGTCAACACCTCCTTAGACTTATTCTCTCTACCTTTAAACACAAAACAGAAACTACTTAAATAGCTAAAACATTAAGAAAACCTAACATATGTCCGGCTGTCCTAAATTTCTAAGGATGTAGGATTGTGTCCTACATCAAAAAGATTCTTTTAAATAAAGATAAAAAAAACAAAAAAAATCATACAATCTCAAATGGGTACCATTTTGACTCCAAAATCACATGACTTGCAATTTATTTGCATTAATCTCTTCTTACTCCTCCATCTGTTTTTTTTATACAGTACTCCTCCATCTGTTGCTATATATAATAAATGCTTTTTTTTTTTGATATCGACAAGCTTTCCTGAAGTTGCAGTTTTCAAGTCATAACGAGAGAGAGAGAGAGAGAGAGAGAGAGAGAGAGAGAGAGAGAGAGCGTTGCATGACTGTAGAATAGAACTTCACCATGCTTTGTAAGGGAGAATGGCATGGGGTATCGAGCCTCCAAGTCGGAGTCTATATCAAACTCTTTAATCCAACTCCAAAACTGGTACTCCTTCTGCCCTNATACAATCTCAAATGGGTACCATTTTGACTCCAAAATCACATGACTTGCAATTTATTTGCATTAATCTCTTCTTACTCCTCCATCTGTTTTTTTTTTGCAGTAGTGCTCCTTCAGCTAGCTAGCTGATTCAATTATCTTTGTATCTTCTTCTCCTAGAGCTTTCAATGAAACAAAGCTGTTCGAGTGAGGTATTGCTTGAAAAGAGAAACAAGTAGACACATACCTTTTGATATCGACAAGCTTTCCTGAAGTTGCAGTTTTCAAGTCATAATGAGAGAGAGAGAGAGAGAGAGAGCGTTGCATGACTGTAGAATAGAACTTCACCATGATTTGTAAGGGAGAATGGCATGGGGTATCGAGCCTCCAAGTCGGAGTCTATATCAAACTCTTTAATCCAACTCCAAAACTGGTACTCCTTCTGCCCTTTAATGTTGTAATTACCGTTCTTCTTCTTCTTTAATAACCACACGTCTACACTCACCTTGTTCTTACAATGAACAACACACAACCACCCTCCCAACACCTGGAGCTGAAAAGGGTACACATCCTCCTTCTGAAGAAGAAAACAAGGTGGTGATGGGAGCAATAGAAACTCCTCATCAGCCAAATCGAAGGCCACAATCTCGTCGTCCAGCCAATGAAGAGCTCCATTTGCAAGGATAGCAGGAAAAGGAAGATAAGATATCAATGAGTAGGTGATTTCTCCCTTGTCTCTCCACCCAATGCCACTACCAAGTGTGTATACCTGCACCCGTCCCACATAGGATTCTTCCCCGCGGCAGTAGTAGATTCTAACAACCTTGTACCCGTTTGTGGAAGGAAGATAACCGAATCCACACACAATGTGCATTCTCGAAGAATTAGAACTTTGTTTGATTACACTTGGAAGATTCACACATTCTCTGGTGATGGGATTACATATATAGACAAATTCATCCATTTTAAAATCAGAGATACAAGCCAAACGTTGCATGAACCAATAATGTCATGATAACTATGGGGATGAGGGTTTAAATGGAGCCTTTTAAGTGTGTTTTCATAGGACTTTTCACAATTCTCATCATCCAATGTATAGTAAAATTGGCAGCCCCTATTATACACTAACGTAGTCAATAGAAAGAAATTGACCTTACCATGATCATCATCAAGTCCACGACGTAAGAGGTGCATATGAGCAAAGGAAGGATTGTAGATGAGACTTCGCCATGCTTTGCATACTAATCTGCACTGCAAGATGGACTTAACGGGTAAACGAGAAAGTATGTCCATTATGATCTCTTCTGGGAGGAAAAACAAGTAGTTCTTCTTCTTCTTCATGCCGCCCATTATTAATATCATAATAAATTTCTACTTGGTTCAAAAAGGACTCAAATTTCCTTTGAATAAGTACCCAAACTCGCAAATCCCTTGAGAAATATAAGAAAATAAGATCAAACTCTGGGTCTGTGTTCTTTAATTCCACAAACCCTAGATTAATTTGCTAAAGAAGGAAACTTGTATACGTACCCAAACAGGAAAATATGATCGAACTCTGCGTCTTTCTTCTTATTACTATCTTTCTACTTTAATTTAAAAAGGATTCAAATTTCCGTTAAACACGTACCCAAACTAGCAAATCCCTTAGAAAAATAAGAAAATAAATACGATCGAATTTTGCTTCTATTCTCCTTGATTCCACAAACCCTAGATTAATTTGTTAATGAAAAAAGGAAACGGAAACCTGAAAAAACCGTCTTCTGCCTATTTTGTGCTCGTGCTGCATATAACCGAGGTCCACGGTTGTAACTATTGGTTATCTACTAATAGAAATGTAGGTAACGTGCACTCCGGTTAAATGCGGGTGCACAAAATAGGAAAATACGAAATGCTTTCGGACGTAGAATTTGCATCTATACTAGAAATCTGGACGGACCGTCTAGAAATAGAATAGTTCCCCTACCCTCCCTATTTCGCACCCAAAATAGAATCTTTCGTCTCCTCCAAGCTCCAGACCTCCTAAAAAAAACATTGAAACAGCTTTCGCTTGTCTCTTTGTGATATAGAGAGAGAAAGCAGAGAGATGCAAGCAGTGGTGGTAAATCCTTCTTACTCTAGGGCTCAGCAAGCTCTAGAAGCCTCGTGTTCTGGTTCTATATTGCCCTTCCGATCCTTTTCCAACCAGGTTTTCTCTCTCTCTCTCTCTATCCCTTTTCTTTTTTTTTTTTTCTTAATTTGATGATTCAATTGAGAACTCAACAATTTAAGGTGTTCTCTAAACCCTTTCGATTATTGTAAATTTTGCAGAATTCAAGTTTCCGTCGCACCATGATTTCCATCAGAAGAAGCAGTTTTCTGGGTCAGAACTGTTCTTTTCGTTCTGCGCGTGCTCTTGGAGGCGCTCAAACGCGCGAACGAGGTTAGATTTCTGGTTCCTCTTCTTAGGTTGTTTTGGTTGGTGGGTGGTTAGGGTTTTGTTTTATTATCAGTTAATTGCTTCTGGGTGTTGATTATTTTGTGAATTGGTTGGTTAATTTTGTAAAGTTTTCAAAACATCAACTGTACAGATAAAAAGAAATTGTCATGAATTGGCACAAGATTGAAATTTAAAGTCCTTTTTGTTGATCAATTTCTTTTTTTTTGTACTGCACTGATGGAACCAAAAACAGTGGAGCTGAAGGAAGTTTAAACCTAGTGAATCCTAGAAGACTTGAGTCATGTTTGTCGATTAATATCATTTCATTTTTATAGAATTTGTTGCTTTTGCTGGTAAAGAAGGTATTCAGAAGTATTATAATTAAATCAGGAGTTCCTATACTAGTTTGATTAGGTCTAAGATAACTAGGACGCTAACCTAAAAATAAGTCGCGATGGAGTTCCTATACTAGTTTGATTAGTTCCTTCGTTGTTGTCATTTGGTTTCACCGCCTTCTTCATCACCTCGGAAGAAGGGAGGGGGGCTTATTTCTTCCATATCAGATACTATGAACATCTGTATTGGGGTGGCAGATGTAATGGTGAGCTTGAAGGAGTCCAAACTTAAAGCTACCTAATCATCGCGACATATCTTAATCCAATTGACCTTTGCTCCATGAGTAAGAGTTTTTCATGACAAGGATTTTTAGAATTTACTAGTTGCAAGTCATAGGGGAAAAACAAATAGGTGATGCGGTAGGGTAGCGTAAATCGGTGGTCTCCTAATGAAAATTTTAGGAGTGAAGATATGGACAACTTTCCCTGTGTTAAATTTCTTGATATAGGAAAACTATAATAGATGATGGAGTATTGTAAACTTTATGTTCATATCAGAGGTTTGGAGTAAATCTGAAGACGACCATTTGCCCTATGGAAAATTGCTTCAGAAAATCCCATCTTTAAGTTGCATTAGCCTGTTTAATACATGTGCAGTGTGTGAAAACTGAAATAGGAGTTGGATTCAACATATTGCATTCTATAAAAGTAAATGTTCTTCTTCCTTTTCACGTTAATCTTGTAGTTTTCTTGGTATTTTTAATAATCTGTTTAATTTTATTAAAAAAAAAACGCTAATTGGTATCCTGTTTGGTTTTGATTCTCTTGCGATTATTCTTGTAAATGATGGGTTTTCTTGACATCTCAAGTGATTCAGTTGAACTTAACACTATCCTCTCTTTTTGTTTTTCTGCAGTTGTAAAGGCTGTTGCAACTCCAGAATCAGCAGTTGAATTGCCATTAACTGCAGAAAATGTTGAGATGGTGTTAGACGAAGTGAGGCCATATCTCATGTCCGATGGGGGTAACGTCTCATTGCATGAGATAGATGGCAATATTGTCAGGTTGAAGCTAGAAGGAGCTTGTGGATCCTGCCCAAGTTCTGTAATGACAATGAAGATGGGCATTGAACGTCGTTTAATGGAAAAGATTCCAGAAATAGTTGCAGTTGAACCAGTTGAGGATAAGGAAACAGGCCTTGAACTAAATGAAGAAAATATAGAAAAGGTAATATCCTGTTTCTGTTGACTTGTTCAATCTAAGTGTTAGATGTTTTAAACCATGTTTGTATTACTTAGAAAAAGACAACTATGCTTGTGTAACATGTTTAGAAGTGCCAATTTAAGTATCTGGTTCTTTTGTATCACTTCATTGTACACCTAGATATAATGTTGTCCATTGAAAAGTCTCTTTTTCTATTCTTTCTATCTTTCGCCGAAGAAAGGAGAGGATGCAAGAAAGGAGAATGTGGTTGGTGGAAATTATATGTGTTTCTGGACGGAGGTTTTGGGTATCCATGGACATAGGTAGAATAGTTTGGGTGCTTTTCTTTGAGACTACGGGAAGGATTTCTTTTGAATCACGTCTTTTGTTGTTGTTGTTCTTTGATGTAAGTGAGTGAAGTTGCAAGGTCTAGATTGCACATGAGGAGCTTGTAAGTTGAGCTATGTGATAAGATACCTTTTGGTCTCCCAGCCTTCCTTTTAAAAGCATGAGAAATTTTTCTGAGTCAACTCTGGGAAGGTGGTGAGAGAAGTTTGACTTATTGGTAAGAGTCAATAGTTGATTTGTGCGGTTGTGCTCAAGTTTTTACATTTTGTGTCTTGACCTTCTCTAGTTTGTTTGTTTGTTTGTTTTTAAGTTCCCTTATTTCTATGTAGAAGCCATAAGAATCTAAATGGCTATAGACAGATTTAGAGAGTGCGTGCAAGGTTTTCTTGTTAGAGATGACTAGATGAGTGAATATAGACAAATGAATGGAGGTACGAGACATATAAGTGTGGAGATTGAATACTGCAATCAGAGTTGACGATCTAATAGTGGCTTGATGATTACTAGATGAGGGAATTCGTAACTTAAGTTTGGGATAGAATAGTACTGATAAAAAATAAGGTTGGTATAGAAGAAAGATTAATGTTCTTTCTTTTGCAAATGATGAAAGACTAATGTTTAGTGTTATTTTTTATTTTTTTTTGATAAGGCAATACTTTATTAATATAAACGCCAAATGGCTAAGATGTACAAGTAAAGCGACACAGAAAAATAAGAATAAACAAAAGTATTGGAGGTGGTACACCTCCAGCCCCCTTCTTCTACAAGTAACGAGATAATCACCGAAGGAGGGAGTCCCAAAAAAATACAAAATCCTGGAACCTCGAGTTACGAAATAACGTATTCGTTGAAGCCCAACGAAAGACCATAGCCTTGATATCCAGGATAATTTCCTCAATGGTCTCTTCTTTGTCTCTAAACACTCGTCTGTTCCGTTATTTCCAAATTCCCCAAGTGATTGCGAAAAACTGAATCTCCCAGATTAATTTACCCTAGGAGTCTTCACTGGACATGACCAAGATGTTAAACACTCCATCACTGTCTTAGGAAAGGTCCAACTTACGGTGAACTGCTGTAGGAAGAAAGCCCAAATCTGGTTTGCAGCGTTACAAGTGAACAACAAGTGATGGATAGTCTCCAGGCTGGATTTGCACATATAACATCTATTCACCGTAATAGCTCCACACCTTTGCAAACGATCCACCGTGTTTACCTTGTGCAGGGACGCTTCCCACATGAAGAAGATTACGCGTTGTGGAACCGGAGCCTCCCAGATTTTCGAGCACGGGAAATCCAGGCTTCTGTCATCCAACAACACTGAGTAGAGTGACTTGACCGAGAACTGCCCTTTGGGGTCTGGTACCCACACCTTGCAATCTTGCTCCCTTTGTCCCCGTCTCCAGGCGTTAAGTAACTCCATCAAATTCCCGACCTCCTCAAATTCCCAATCATATAAATCTCTGCGGATATCCAAGTCCCAAGAGACATAAGTACCATCCACCCTCATTACCTCTGATACCCATGAGTCCTGTTTTCTAGACAGCCTGAAAATCACCGGGAATTTCAACTTAAGAGCTATGTTGTGAAAGGCGACGCCTAGGCGAGGCGAATTCTAAAGTATCGCAGCGCCCCCTCCAAATTCCACAGGTTATCGCTTTCTGCGCCTGGGCGCGCCTAGGCGATCGCCCAGGGTAGCCCCGAGTGCTTAGGAGGCGGTCGCCCCATAACTTAAGCGTGGTGGCCCAAATCCGTTGGGTGTTTTTTTGTAAAATATAAATTTTGGTGGTTTTTTTTTTCGTTTTAAAGTCTTTTAGGGGGTTTAAAAATAAGTTTTAGTTTTTTAGGGAGTCTATTGGGGTCAATATTTTGGGGAAAAAATTAGACATTTGAGGAAAGGGGGAAAATGAGGAAGGGGAGCTAGGGTTGCCGAGTCGTCATTGCCGATTGCCGTCGACGGTGAGTTCTTCTTCTTCTTCTTCTTCTTCTTCTTCTTCTTCTTCTTCTTCTTCTCTGCTGCCGGCCTGCTGCTGCTGCTGCTGCTGCTTCATCTTCTTCTTTTTTTTTTCCTGATCTTCTCTGCTACCTACTGGCCTACTGCTGCTACTGCTACTGCTTCATCTTCTTCTTCTTCTTCTTCTCGTCTCAGCTAGCATGCCGGTTTTAAATTTCAATTTTTTTTTCTTCAGTTCTTCATTCTTCTTTCCTTCTCCTTAGTGGGCAGGGGAAAATAGGAGATTGATTTGGGGAACACTATTCCTGGGCGACGCCTAGGCGCGCCTGGGAGAGGCGCCTGGCCCATCGCCTCGCCTCGCCTCACGCAGAAAATAACATAGCTTAAGAGGTAATTTTCCGACCCAGGTATCATGCCAAAACTTGACTGAGGTGCCTAACGCAACTTCAAACGCCGTGTGCTGTCTAAAGGTGCTCCACAGGTTGGTTATCCCTCGCCATACCGACGTGCCATAAGAGGTTTTAGGGGGTATAGGGTCTGTACCATTCCTCTCCAATCCGAATTTAGCCTCCACTAATTCATTCCACAGTCCACTCGGCTCCACCCCCAATCTTTATAGCCATTTCCCCAATAACGCTTGATTCATTAGCTTTATTTTACGAATCCCCAGGCCTCCTTTCCTTTTTGGGCGGCACACCTCATTCCAGTTGACGTTGTGACGCTTTCTAATCTCCTCTGAGGAGCCCCAAAGGAAGTCTCTCATCATTTTTTCCAATTCCTCGGCCACTGCTATAGGAATCGAAAAAAGGGACAAGTAGTAGATTGGTAAATTAGCCAGGCAGCTCAGCACAAGGGTCAGTCTACCAGCTTTAGACAAACATCTCTGTTTCCATTTCGCGAGCTTTCGACGCACTCTCTCCTTTACCGGGTCCCAAATTGCTTTAGATCTGTATTGGGCTCCAAGCGGGAGCCCAAGGTACGTGGTTGGCAGCTTTCCCACCTCACAGCCCAGGATGTCAGCATAGAGGCTCATCTGTAGCTCCCTTCCCACCCCGAAGACCATGCTTTTGCCGAAATTGACTCTCAAGCCCGATACCATTTCGAAACACCAAAGGATTCCTTGAAGATTGGCTACGTACTCCGGTTTTGCCTGCAAGAAAAATAGCGTATCATCAGCAAATTGCAAATGCGTAATCTCCAGGGATGCCGGACCGACTTGAAAGCCCCTGATCAGACCTAAACCAACAACTCGGTTTAGCATTCTGCTCAGCGCCTCCATAACCAACAAAAATAATAGAGGGGATAAAGGGTCTCCCTGACGGATGCCTCTGTAGGTTTTGAATTGTTTCGAAGGGGAGCCGTTCACCGGGACCGAGAGCTTAGCCGTCGAAATACAAACTTTGATCAAGTTCCTCCATTTGTCCCCAAAACCCATTCGTTTCATCAGGTAAATCAGGAAGCCTCTATTAATGTTGTCGTAGGCCTTCTCGATATCTGCCTTAAAGAGTATACCATCTTGTTGCCCTCTTAACTGGGAGTCTATGCACTCATTTGCGACTAGTACTCCATCGAGGATCTGTCTGCCCTGTATAAATGCCCCTTGTGTGCCTGAAATTAGCCCATCTAGCACTCCTTTGAGTCTGTTCGCCAGCACCTTGGCTATTATTTTGTAGACGCTGCCCAGCAAGCTGATCGGACGAAAGTCCTTTATATTCTTTGCACCCTCCTTCTTGGGGATAAGGACTAGAAAGGTAGTGTTGAATCGCCAATCAAGAAATTCATTTTCATGGAAGTTCCTGATAACCTCAATTATTTCGTTCCCATGAAATGCCAACATCTTCGGAAGAATACAATCGGGAAACCGTCAGGGCCTGGAGCCCGGTCCTCCCCCAAGCTTTTTAGGGCTACCAATATTTCCTCCTCGTCAAAGGGTTTATCAACTGCTTCCGCCTGTTCTGAGGAGATAGAGTCGAAGTCCAAGTTATCCAGAGAGGGCCTCCACGATTCGTCCTCAGAGAAGAGTCTCATGTAGTATGCTCTGATCTGGTCCATGATGTCCCTCTTCTCCTCATAAAACTCCTCCCCTATCTGGATCCTTGAAATGAAATTACGACGCCGACTGCCATTCACCTTGCGATGGAAATAAGCTGTGTTCTTATCATCCTCCTTGATCTCCTTATCCCTTGATTTTTGCTTCCAACTAATGGCTTCCATCTTCTTTAGTTTAAGAAATTCGGCCCTTGCCTCTCCCCTTTTAGCCTTCTCTTCACATGATAGTATTGCAGTTTCTTCTTTGCGAGATGATCAATCAAGTTTTCTTTATTTTGTCTCCTATTGGATCTGTTTCTTGATTGCCCGAGATGTGTTCTGATTCAGGTTTTCTCAGCCTTTTACTTTTCCATCTCTACATTCTCATTTCTGCTAGGCATGTATGCATTGCCTTTCATTATTTTGAATTCAGATAAACATTTATTAATAATTAAGAGGTTAATTTATCTCAGAATTATAAGTAGAATAAGTTACATTATATAATTTTTTAGAAAAAAAAAAAAGAGAATCAAGAAAGCCAAACACCTAAGTTGTAAATATTGTTTTCGGATGCTTATCGGCCAAGGTGCGATATGCGATATGGAAAGATTTATTGGGATATTATCGTCAAATATCGGCCGATAATATAAATAATTAAATATAATAAATATAATTATCAATAAATATAAAATTATTAAACCAGTAGCTGGGTAGAAGAAGAAAAGAAAAAGTAACGAAAAAAAACAGTAGCTGGGGCTGCTGAGCTGAAAAAAAAAACTGAAGTGGGCTGAAAAAAAAACGGTAGAATAAGAGGAAGAAGTAACGAAGAAGAAGATGACGAACAGAAGAAGAAAGAAGAAAGAAGAAGAGAAGAAGAAGAAGAAGAAAGAAGAAAAAAGAAGAAGGAAAAGAAGAAAAAAAGGACAAACCTCTTCCGGATCCGGCAACGGCGACGGCAATGGAGTCGTGGACAAGTTGGCTGACGGCGACAGTCCTCCCCTCTTCTCTTCTCTTTCTGTTATTTCTTTCTCTTCTCCTTTCCTCTGTTTTTTCTCAAAGGGATTTGGGAACATGAAATCCCTAAATCGATTTAAGTAGGAGGGGTTTTTTGGTTTAAAAAATATGGAAGGAAGGGGTTTTTGGTTTAAAAAATATGGAAGGAGGGGTTAAATAGAAAATAGAATTTGTTGGTATTTCTTTTTAGGGACCGATATAATCGGCAATTCTAAACAGCTGAATATCGTAAATATCGGCCGATATTTACAAATTATCGCCCGATAATATCGGGACGATTATTTCAGGCAATATTTAAGGGAAAAAATCGTGAGGGTCCCGATGTGCGATTTATCGGCGATTAATCCCGATAAATCGCCGATAGAAATAACATAGCCAAACACACCGAAACCCCTGCTTCCCTTTAGTAGTATAGATGTCAAATTGTCCGTGTCACCTTGTTGGTTTGGAATTGTTGAGGAATATGATTTAGGTATGTGGCCAGGCATTCTGTTTCAATTGCGTCTTTACTGATTTGCCGCATGATTCAACATTTGTTGCTTTCAAACAGCTACGTATGTAGATTCAGTCAATGTACTGTTCAATTTTCAACTAACTTTTCCCATTTCAGGTACTTGAGGAGATAAGGCCTTATCTTGTAGGAACTGGGGGCGGAGGTCTAGAACTAGTTGCAATTGATGAGCCAATTGTGAAAATCCGAATATTGGGACCAGCAGCCGGGGTCATGACTGTTCGGGTGGCAGTAACACAGAAACTCAGAGAGAAAATCCCAGCTATAGCAGCAGTACAACTTCTTTGAGATTATCTTGCTCTGGTAGATTCTTCGTATACCACAAAACTACTAAACTTGCCTCAATTACGAGTGCATGAGGTGTGTATTAAATTCTTGTACAGTTAAATTATAATTCTGCTGCAATGGATGAATGAGTATTTATATTTTTGCAACTCTGAAAGGTACCAAGCTGTTGAAATATTTACTATCGTTGTCAGAAATTTGTGATCCTTTTCTTCAGTGAGCTCCGCCTGCGAAACACGACCTTCTGGTAGATGATTCCCGCCCTCATTTTGGTAGAATAATAACTAGTCAAGAATGATTCATACAGTAATGTTTTATTGCTTTGGAAACTCCAACTAGTTGCTTTAGCTTATGAGTTCTGCACAGGTCCTCCATCTAGGTGGACCCCTTAATAGTTGCTAGCAACGTACGTAGGTAAAATTAAAACACAAGTCTCAATGAAACACCCCCAACACTCATGGCAAACTTTCATTGGGTGGTCCATATAGATGGAGGACCTGTCGCCGCCTGTTCACAAATCATTTCTATTAGCTTATCTAGTTTAGTAATGGGAAGGACCCGTCAGTTCACAAACCATGAGTTCTCATGGAAGTTAGCAGTGTTGAGCAATGAACCATTGATATTGTTGTTAACAAACCATTAGTGCTTACATGGAAGTCAGCAGTATTGAGGTTTTTTTTTTTTTACAAATTCTTGAATGCTATTTTTGTGCACCCACTTTCTGAGGGTGCATACTACCAATTATCATCCAGTCTTCTAGTGTACCAGACGGTCGGATGATGGCCAAATATGGAAAATTCTATACTCACCTGTGATTTTAACCCACAAATGTTATCTTCTGGTGTGAAATCAATTAAAATTGAGGAGAGAAGCTGAAGTGAATAATGTGGACCTTCTCTTCTTTTTTCTCTTTCAGCGGATAGAACTCTAAATTTTTTTTTTTTTTTTTAGTTTTATCAGATATCACATTATCTTTGTCTTGGAAGAGAAGTAGGCTATTTTAAAATCAATTCAGACCTTACTTTCAGTTTTACCAAATGCCACATTATCTTTGTGTTGAAAAGAGATGTTGTAGGCTAGGAAGATGGGGATTTTGAACTGCTACCCTTACCCTTCAAAGAAATACATTTTTAAGAATTAAGTCCTTTAATTGGTTTTTTCTGACCCAGAAAAGGATTCCCTTTAATTGGCAGTACGATGTACAACAACATATCATCTATTTAACAAAACTGACTGGAGAATTTAACAAAACTGACTCGAGAGTGTATTGGTCTGGACTCTGGAGTTGTGGCTTGTGATACTGAAGCTATGGGAGACTTTTTGAGTTTTTGAAATTCAATTTTTTCTCCAAATAAAGTAATTAATGTTAATAGCTTTTTCTTTTTTCTTTTTTTTTTTTTTTGGTGTGAAATTAATGTTAATAGCTAAGTAATCAGTGCGAGCCAGAGTGGGAGTGCTCAATTAAAAGATGGTGACACTCTTCGTAACCTCGCAAACTCCTGCTCTAAACCACGTTCTCAATTTTTCAACTTGGGAAATTTTTTAATTGGCTGCATATATGGATTCTCATTACAAAATATCAGTTCTGAATCATCTTTGTCTGAGTACCCATTTTTTTAAAAAAAAAAAATTGTTCCATGTCACTAGACTTAGACATGGCAAACTGACATGTGACATGCCAACCCTATCCTAACCCGACCCGTTAAACTCTACCCTAACTCAACCCGGTACTACCCTAACCAGATCCGCCAAACCTATCCTAACTTAACCTGTAACTAAACAAGTTAGGATTAGGGTTGAGCATTCCTGACCCGTTACTCAAGATTCTCGTTAGGGTTAGGGTCGATCCTAACTCGTTTTCTTGTTTTATATGAAAAAATGTTATAACGAATAAGTCAGGGTTAGGGTTTGAAAAATTGACCCATTTAATAAACGAATTAGGGTTAGGATTGACCAATCTTGACCCCGCCAACCCGCCTAGAGTCGACCCTATCTCTAACCCATTGCTAGGTCTAACAAGAGTGGCCATGTATCTCTTTACAATAATGATTTTTATACCGATTATTTCACAAAACATATACCGGATGCTTATAAGGTAGAGTGGGACCCACCACCTTTCCGCGGATTTTCAATTGATGTGGCAATGGGACCAACCATACTACTTATGCGTCTTGCATTTCGTCCATCCATACAACATTACTCATCTCTTTACGAGGAGACTTGCATTTGTTACAATCCACCAAACAGCAGCATACAGGGGGTTTTACCAAGCCGTAAAAGTACCAAGGAGTTCAACCTTATTATTGTCCATATTTAAATGGGCTACAAATAAGTACTGAAAAATTCAAAGAGAAACAAAGTTACAGGTAAGATAGTTGAGAAATTAAGAGAGAGAGAGAGAGAGTGAGTTGAGATCTCCGCCTGTCTTCGATGTACTCGAGAAAACACAAATAAAACCTCATTTCTAACACACTAACAATAATACATAATTAAAACCTCCATTCCATTTCTTCATCTGCAACTCCCAAATTTGCAAATCCAACAAATCCTCCACACAAACAATGGCAGGTTTACTCCACATTGGAACCTCCTTCATTCCTTCTTCATCCACACTCCTCAAAAACCCTAATAACCGTTCTTCTTCTCTCCCTCCTCCTCTTCGTAGGAACAACAAAACCCTAATTCAAGCCAAGATCCGTGAGATCTTCATGCCTGCTTTAAGTTCTACCATGACCGAAGGGAAAATTGTTTCCTGGTCGAAATCTGAAGGCGATAAACTCTCTAAAGGAGAAAGTGTTGTTGTTGTCGAATCTGATAAAGCTGATATGGATGTTGAAACTTTCTATGATGGTTATTTAGCTGCAATTATGGTTGAAGAAGGTGGTGTCGCCGCCGTTGGATCCGCCATTGCTTACCTCGCTGAAACTGAAGATGAGATTTCTGAAGCCAAATCAAAAGCTAATTCTTCTTCTTCTTCTTCTTCTTCTTCTTCTTCTTCTGCCCCTTCTACTCCTTCTGAACCTGTAGCTGAGAAAACCCTAGAAACCCCAGCTGCTACTACTACTCCACCATCGAAACCTGCAACACCTGCTGTTGTTGTTGCTTCTTCGATTCATCCGGCATCAGAAGGAGGAAAACGTATTGTTGCATCTCCATATGCAAAGAAATTGGCCAAGGATTTGAAATTGGATTTGAGTTCAGTGGTTGGAAGTGGTCCTATGGGACGAATTGTTGCCAAAGATGTTGAAGCTGCGGCTGCTGCTGCTACTGCTACTGCTGTTTCTGATGTGTCGTCCGGCAGCGGAGTACAGAGTCAGAAATCTGTTGCTTCATCTGGTTCTTCTCCAAGCATTGAATTGGGTAGTGTTGTTCCATTTACGACAATGCAGGGTGCTGTTTGTAGGAATATGATTGAGAGTCTCAGTGTACCCACTTTCAGAGTTGGATATACAATTACAACTGATGCCCTTGATGCTTTATACAAAAAGGTATTGTTTTTGGATCTGATGGTATCTTGAATTGGTTATTGCAGTCGTTTTAATGAATTTGTTTTCATTTCTTTTGATAATTGAATAAAATGAAATGAAAATTATGAATTGAATTCAAGATAACCCATTTTCTGTTTTTGGTAATCAGTGATTTTTTATTTCAGTTTTGCTTTTTACATTTCATTTTAGTTGTGTTTCCTCTGTACTTATTGTACTTGTTAAAAGTTCAGATTAAGTCGAAGGGAGTTACTATGACTGCTTTGCTTGCAAAGGCGACTGCACTTGCTTTGGTTAAACACCCAGTTGTGAATTCTAGTTGTAGAGATGGTAAGAGCTTTACATACAACAGTAGCATCAACATTGCTGTTGCCGTGGCTATTGATGGTGGGTTGATTACGCCTGTTCTTCAGGATGCTGACAAGGTTCTTATTGCTCTCGATATTAGCTGATTTATGTTCTTGTGACCATATTAAATTAGTGGATTTTTTATTTTTATCTTTATTATGTTTTATATATGGTGTCGTTGTAGGTTGACATCTACTCATTATCAAGAAAATGGAAAGAGTTGGTTGATAAGGCTCGGGCGAAGCAGCTGCAGCCTCATGAGTACACCACAGGTACTATTCTTCAAAAACCTGCCTTTTTTATTTAAGCTAAACATTATTTCTCCATGTGAAATTGTCAATGCTTTCTACTTTTTAGGGGATTATATTCTTTTATCATCCATATGTTTTTTTTTCTCCCAAGAATTCGTTTCATGCCATGAGCATTCCTGTGATCTAGCCCCAATTATCCCTCAGTTAAAATTCAAAAAGATTGAAGCATACTACCTTGGCAATTAGGTTTCAATTTATTAAAAGAATTATTGGATTACTGAGCGGGAGATTTGCTTCTTGAGTGTTATGTGATAGCCACAGATATTGATACAAAATTGGAACAGATCTACAAGATAGCAACATACAGCCTGTGCTATATGAAGCAGAATGGTTTGAATCAATAACTGACACATCCAAAGAAAGAAAAGAACAATCATAATATGCAGTACCACAAAAAATAAAAATCATAATATTCAATGAAGTGAAGAAGTTGACTGAATTTGGGACATGTACAAGAAGGCAAATAATGTAAGGAATGTATGTATTCATTGAAGGCTCTAAATAATTGGGATAATACTATTAAAGTTCTATGATTGTAATATAGAGAAGATATCGAATAACCCTAGGCTCATGACCGTATTGTGACCCGCACCATGAAACAGGGTAATCTAAGGTCTGACTTTTTGTCAGGATGTTCTACTCACCAGGCAAATCATCATATAAAAAATCAGCCCGTTCTAAGTCCTCCAACTCCCTCAAATCAGCCCTTAAAAATAAGTTTTAGACGTCTTTTGTACTGTTGATTTTCAATCACTGGATGATAGAATTGCGAGTTTTAGAATGGGCTGATTTTCGGTGAGGATGATCTACATAGTGAGGGGAACATCACACAGAAAATTAGCCCATAAATCATCTTCATGTGGACCCCCACAGGCTTGGGTAACACTGGGGTCATGGTACATTGGTACCTAGGGTTATTCGATCCGTTCTCTACAATATAAGATTATAATAAAACCTTAACCCCAATGATTTGAATTGTAAAACTGAATGCTTTTGTATAAAAACCCTATGATTTGGTGGATTTTATGCTTTGACTACGTTTCAGTATTCAAATATTATGATTTGACCGAGCCTGATGATTCGGGAAGAAACTTGCAGCACATTTCCCGTGAAACATTGGCCTTTTTGTTTGTTCTCATCCTTCTACAATACTAACAAGTAGTTACTGCCTTAGTGGGATTTTTTAACTAAATACCTTATGCCACTTGACATAGATGACAAGAAAAAGCATGCCCATACACACAGTTTGAAGTATTGTTTATAATCGTCAATAGCTTAATTTCATGATGAACTGATGATACATGATTTGTATTTTATCTCTGAAAATATATATGTTTTTTGAATAACTATGACTTAATTCTATCATGATTGTTCATGATTGTTCACCCTCAATCCATACTAATTATATCCCTGTAGTAACGGTTGAATGCGAATGACCTAGTCAGAGCCACTTTGCTCACCCTCATTCGCCGTAGGCCACGTACTGTTCTAATCCACACTCATGCTACTTGGTACTGTGCCACTAGGATGTCTAGCTAATAGATTAGACTTGTTTACAGGGTCAAGGTATATCCTAGAAACTTCGTTATGTGTGACCCTGACTCTAATATGCTCCAAACCTTCCCTCTGTTATTCTCAACCTAACAGAGGAACAATCATTGATTTAGTTTAGGTAGACTTGCTGGGTTGCCAATTTTGTGAGTTCCATGCTTTTGTTGCTTCTGGAAACATTGTATTTATTTATTTTTATTTTTCCTTTTATTTTTTATGTTTTTTTCTTGACATTTGTTCCTTTCCTCTTCTATTGCAGGTACATTCACTCTTTCAAACCTTGGCATGTTTGGTGTTGATCGGTTTGATGCAATTCTACCTCCTGGAACTGTAAGTGACTCAGAACTCTTATGTCCCTTCCCTTCCACTCCCCCTTCAAGATTTTATGCAATTAACAAGCAGTTATGATAAAAGTTCTGATAGAGATTTATATCTGACCCCATCCTATTTGGGTTGGACTGATGCAGGGAGCAATCATGGCTGTTGGAGCATCTCAGCCTTCTTTAGTTGCTAGCAAGGATGGTCGTATTGGTGTGAAAAGCCAGATGCAGGTAAGCATGATGATCATTAGGCATGACTTAAATAGTATTTTCCTTGAACCATTGCACATTTTTCTTACCTTGAAACTGCTACGCGAGCTCTGCAGGTAAATGTTACAGCAGATCATCGTATTATATACGGTGCTGATCTTGCCTCGTTCTTGCAAACTCTGGCGAAGATTATTGAGGACCCCAAAGATCTTACCTTCTAAGCAGGACATTCCGATTTGCTTTTTTTTTTTTTTTTTGAGGTTACGTTTCTTATAGTTGTTGTCTTCAATTATCAACCTTGATGGAGAAGGATTATCTGGTTCAGGAGCTAATCACCATCTTTTCAATCTGAGTTCTACCAAGGATGGAGGGGAGAGAAATTTTTGAAGTTAATTGGTTATTTATGTTTCCTTTGTTTTGGTTTACTGGAACATTCAAACATAATGCGGCATTATAATTTCTTGCTCGGGTCAGTCTTGCTG
This sequence comes from Macleaya cordata, assembly GCA_002174775.1. NCBI lineage: Eukaryota > Viridiplantae > Streptophyta > Magnoliopsida > Ranunculales > Papaveraceae > Macleaya > Macleaya cordata. The sequence goes on along the minus strand of MVGT01001741.1, from coordinate 71,677 downwards.
GATTAGTGGTTCCTAATAATAGGTTGAATAGTTTCCTCTCATTCTCGTTTTTCAGAGCATTGTCAGATTCTGGTTTAATTTTAGGGGGTGTTTGTTTTTTGCTGACTCGGAGATCTGAAATCTGACTCAGGTCTGACTCGTGTTGAGTCAGATTTCAGATTGTTTTTTTTTTTTAATATCTGAATCAAAACTTGAGTCAGATGAAACATCTGATTTGAAAGGAAATGAGTAAGCTACAATTTATAGCTGAATGGGGAGATTGATATCTGATTCGACCAAATTACCATTTTATTCTCCTAAACATTTTAAAATGACAACATTATCCCAAGTATTAAAACTCCATTTCGGTTAAAAAAACTCAAATTCTCTTCCCTTCCAAGTTCCAACGGAGAAACCCTAGAATTTTTTTCTGAATCTAAACCCTCGAAGATCGATCTTCCTCAATCGTCGACGGCAAGATCGGACTCTAGGTTTGCTCTCTATATCTTCTCTCTTGTTCTCTTTCTCTCATCATCTCTCACTCGTTCATTTTTTTTTCTCTCTCTATCGATCTCTGTTTCCTATCTCGATCTCGATCCGAGATTGATCTTAGCTTCAGATCTAAACTCCATTTATCAGAAAACCTAGGCTGCCGAGAAACCCTCGCTGATCTCTCCGTTTGCCGGTAAGTCTATCTCCCTCAACTCTTTATCCTAGAGAAAAAAAGAAATTTGAGTTTTTTTTTTGTTCTGCAAGAGAAATTTAACTATAACATTTGTTTATGTGCTAATGAGGTTTTGTTGATGGAAAGAAAGTTAATTAATAGGGTTTCAGAGGTTTAGATTTCTATATGTCTGCACGGAATCAGATTTCCAACAAAATTCCGTGAGTTAAAATCTTTTCAACAAAGTTGGACCCCTTGTGCATCACACAAACGAACCAGAAGAAGTTCACTAGAAAGAGAGTCACATTACAGTAGTAGATATTAGCATTTCATCGAATTCAATCAACCCAAGAAAGAACACCCTTGCTTCAAATTAAATGATGGTAAAATTTGGTTCTCAGTTGGATACGAATCTGACTGAGAATGGCCTTAATTTGATGAGGTTGCAACCACCATCCATATGAAAAACATAGTTTAAAATTTTTAAAAATTAGGTTGTAGATTATTTAATAAGCTAGTTTTGAGTGTTTAAAAAAAGTGATATTTTACAAAGGTTAACTTTAGCACTTATTGAATGACACAATCAGAAGGAGGAACAGCACCAAGCAAAAGTAAAACTAGGGTTCACTTGTTATAGTGCTTAATTAAAATACACTTTAGCTATTGTAACATAATCTAATTAAAAGTAGATATCATCATACAAACTGATACAGCCAAAATGACTGATTTTAATGTGTTTGTTTAAAAAAATTAGAACGATCAATGCAGTGAATTCTTCACCCATAAGGCTGTAATGTATAATATGCTCTAAGAAAATAAATTTAAGGATATGCATAATGTAATTTACGGTAGGCTGTAAATTACATAATTAATTAAGGATCATTTTATATATATGTGGGATGAACAAGAAAATGGATTTTTTTACAGTTGGGGGTAGTTATGGAGTCAATTAATTAGATATTACCAGCTACATGCTCTTTTAATTATTACACAAAACTAAGGGCATTATTCATACAATCTAGTCACCAATTTACATATTGTGGCCATGCATGTTTGAAATATAAGAATTGATTGCATTCTGATGTTTAATTCACTTATTAAAATCAGAAATAGTAAAATCAAGGCATGTTAGTACTGGAATGTGATTCCATTTGATGCCTCAAGTGTTACAGAGAAGAGGTTGATTGAATCAGTCTCTTTTTTTCATTTTCTCATTTTTAATGCTATTGTTAGAGTGCATATGGAGGAATCATTTTTATACCCTCACATCTTTTTAACATGACATCATTTTGATACCCTCACATCTTAAAGGTGGGTACTTGCAGGATGGTGGGTTAGGTTGGGCTATTGAGAGTCCAAGTGCTCACCAATAGGATGGTGGATTATTGTAGAAAAGAATATTTGGGTTGACATAATTTCATTTCCTGATGAGTGAAACTAGTAATCTTTTTAAATTTTTATGTTAAACAACATATTAATTAGTCGTTTTGCAGTAAAAATTAACATCTTATACTTTATATTTATTTTTCAAATTCTTATGTCATGACCCACACTAGACACCACACTTAAAAAGAACATTAATGCTATCTTGGCAGACTTATTTAGCCCCATAGTCACTCATAAGTACTAGCTTGACCCACCTTAGATTGACTGAATTCTCTCACTACTATCTGCTTAGGTACTGAATTAGCATCTGCTTAGCTATTTTCTTTATGATCATCTTCTGTGGATTATTAAATACCCATTATATTGTTGATTAGTATCGAAGGACCTGGTCCTTGCTCACTGTAATGCTCTGGATTATAAGGTTGCACTTTAAATAAGAAGAAACTTGCTCAATCCTTTTAAATAGTTTTGTCTAGTTGTACACTGTAGGTAAGAACTTTTGATGGTTGTTTTTTTTGAGTGGACTGGGGAATGTAACGGTTTATGTAGCTGAACCTAATTGAGACAGTTCATCTAGCTGAACCCAATTGAGACGAGGCTCGGTTTGAAATGGTTCACGATTAAGGACATAAATAGTGTTTGTTTTAAAATTTTATGTTAGATAGGAATATTTTTAAAGAAGTGCATCAACGATGTAAAATGACATAGCTATTATTTGGATTCTAAAATTCTTCTATGCATGACAGGAACATATAGATATATTAACTAGATAAGATTCATCAAACTAGTTAAAGGTAATTGTTGGTTATAAACTTATGGAATGGTCTCTCTTGGTTGCAGATGGATCTCGTCATCCTCGTCCAGTAGAGAAGGAGATAAATAGTAGACGACGACTACAACTTTGACGACGTTAGATTTCTATAGGGGTTTTTTAGTACTTAATGTATTTTTGTTAAGTCTTTGTTTGAATTGATTTGGTTCAGTGGTGGAATATAAAAATGGGGTTGAAATGTTTAGGATTTTATATGGTATAAATTTCATTGAAGCTTTTAGTTTAAGCACATGATGCAAATGCCTTATACACATAAGGGTAAAATTATCAAAAAGAAGATGAGTCAGATGAGTCAGCTGAGTAAAAAACAAACATAATTTTTCTTAAGAAGTCAGATGAGTCAGATTCAGATGAGACAGATTCAGATGAAACAAATCAGATGAGTTAGATTAGATGAGTCAGATTTAAATAGAAAAAACAAACACGACCTTACTGTCAAATGGAGGAGGGTATATATTTTTTTTTTGTTATTTTGTTAAAAAACGAGATCGAAATTTAAGGCTTACGTATAGGTCTCGCCTACACAGGGGACGAGACTTAACACTAGGACCCCCGCGTGTATAGTGTCGAGTCTCACTCGCCTGAGGCCTAGACTAGTTTAGAAATGGGATATCTCTAATCAAAATGTGGGATAAAAGTGATAAATTTAAAGATACCTCTGAATGTAGGTTACAACCTATAAAAAACTTAAGAGTCAATAACCACAATCTTAAAAAAAAAAAAAAAAACAAAAAAAGGGTGATACTACACATACAACTTCTACTGCATGTTGTACTGCGAAAGCCATTTATAAAGGTAGCATGGTAAATTTAGAATGGGCGCAAATCACGAGGGGTATAGAATTAATTTGTAACCGTAAGATGCACATGTCGTAAGTTTAGCATTACTGAAAAAAAAAATGTAGTTGAAGGGGATGGACCTCATTCTGAATGGAATGGACGCCCTTAGTAACTAGAACTATGGAAACGAGTATGCACACAAACAATGAAAATTATGTTGTTTCCATGAAATTAACCAAACCCAATTCCGTTGAATTCAAGAGCAATCAAAGTATCAAACACGGCCTTCAATGAAAAATGATTGTTACACCTTGTTTACATTGACTCTTGGATCCACATGGATATGTCCCAAATGTTGCATGATATCCTCACCAAATAGATTATCCTAACAAAAAACTCACTTCTTTTTAAAACTTATAACCTCTTAAAAAATTGGTTATTTTGAGCCGCAAAAAATTTGAATTTACGCTTAAAATTTGAATCGACCTTTCGTAATCCTATTTGAAAATTCATGATAATGTGATTTTTTGTGAGGATGATTTATCTGATGAGTAGATGATCCTCACACAAATCAACCCTTAGATCATATCTATGTGAACCCCATAAGCCAGTGTAAGCAAAGTGTAATAATGAAACTGAAATTACCCTTTCTATGAAATTTTTTTCTGGCTCCAATGTTTCACAATTCTAAGAATTCTAACAGACCATGACTAGTCAGACAGTTACAAGATCCTTGTTTATGGTGACGATGATGATGGGTATGATCTCTTTTTTTTAAGGGAAGGGAAGGGAAGGGAAGGGTAACTTATTCAATACATTAGCAACAGCTAATGGAGGGTCACAATTGGATTAAATTTCGCCAATGAAGAATAAGATCCCTCAAACTCCACTGGAAGTTTTAGAGATTAATTCTCGCCAGCACAACCACGACCATTGCTTCTTTGTGCACGACAATGGGCATCTTTGTTTGTGTTCGTTGGCGACTTTGTTTGTGCTTGGATCACGTCAACGAGAGTCTTTGGTTGTGCTTGACGAGTCGCCATCATGGGGCTTGGGGCTTTAGCCCACCCCAACTTTTAGGAAAACAAATTAGGGTATAAAAACTAGCTAAAAAGATTGAAATTTAAAGGGATTTGATGTTAGATATTTTCATAATTTTATTATTTGTAGCGTTACATGTTTTGTTGTATGAACGGGGGCCGAGGGGGCGAAGCCTCCCCCGGCAGGGTGACAACCATTGGTAGCCCAACAGACACGACCAACAAACACCACAACCAGTTTAGACAAATAACAATTTAGTATCTTCATACTCTCATTTTGGGCATTATCAGTTTCGTGTTCAGAGTGTATTCTTTGGTTTGATCAAGTAGTCACATCTTGAATCAAACAACCTACATTGTATCCTGAGAGAGATTTTCTTAACCACCCTAGTGTGATATCGCGGTTTCTACCGGAAGGGGAGAAACATCCCTTAAAAGATAGCGCTTGTTCGTGCCTTGGAGTATTCGTTTTCCAGTATAGAGTCTCCTCATCTTTCATCATTTGATATCTTAGCCCAGGGTAAAATTTGACAAAAATTTTATATACCAAGCGACTTAAACTAAATTTATACACCCATATATCTCAAAACAAAATATTTACTTTAGTCCACCCAAACTAAAATTTCTAGCTCCATCCCTGATCGCCAACGAGCACAACTTGGGAAATATTCTAAGGGAGATGTTCCATTAACTCTTTTTTGGCTTGTTAATGGGTCCACGAATATGTCATATTCATGCTTGTGATCATGCCAACGAGCATTGTACAAGATGCTAATCTCTGCAACTCCGAGTATACACTTTGGATTTATCCCTAATTTTTTTTTCATGGATTTTGAACGGAAAACATGAAAAATGGAAACATAGATTGGAAGATTACTTCTGAAAATTGTGGTTGAGTACCATTATATGGATTTGAGGACCCGATTTCCTCAAATTCGGTCACCACTTTCTCTTACTACCTCTTCTCTCTCCCACTCTCTTACTACTATTATTATTTAGGTGCAAATAATATTTTTAATATAAAATATATTTCTTTTAAATAAAATTGGTGTGAGGATACCCCCAATAAAAATGGTGGCCAAAGATTAGTTGACTAAACCAGGGTCACAACCAATAAAAAATGGTAGTGTGGACAACAACGGTCTTCTATTCGTGGGTGCTAAGAAAGCAATTGGAGAGCAAAAACAGACAACAAAAAAAAAAAAAAAAATCTCCTTCTACAGTTACAAGATACTAACAGAATCTTAAACTGCCATATATAAAGACTAAGTCGGTTAGAGACGCATATACTACCACCCTAGCTCTCTGTAACTCCAACATTGCTCTACCACCCTCTCTCTCTACTGATCTTCATTTATCTTCCATTACTCTACCACCCTCTTTCTCTCTCTAGTGATCTTTATTCATCAACCATTACTTTACCACCCTCTCTCTCTCTCTCTAGTGGTCTCTATTCATCAACCATTACTCTACCAACTTTCTCTCGCAAGTAATCTTCGTTCATCAACCACTACTCTGATTTCATGGATGCTGTTAAAGAACGTCAATGGAGATATACAAAATTTCTGTCGTTTGGTGACTCATCAACAGACTCACTGATTATTCACAAGAGGATGGTAATGAATCATATCTTCCCACATTGGCCTGCAGGCCGAGTCACAAATGTAAATAATGGAGAATTTGCTATCATGGTGAGACACTGATACACGCACAGATCACCTACTTACATTCAAGAAAGCCCTATCCTATGCACTGGGAAATGGATGGTGTGCACATTTTCTGAGACGTCGAGGACTAAATTTGGGTGATCAAATTGCTTTATCGTGGAATCAAGAATACTCTGTCCTCGCCTTTTCCGTCCTCTAGTTCTGCTTCTGTTTGTCATGGCAAATCATCCAACACTCTCGCAATTTCCACTGCCACTGGTGAACCCAATGAGATGGATCTTGAACTTCGGGTTGGTTTACCAGGGATATAAGTAATTCATCTTAAACGAATGCTTTTCAATATATCTCAATATGAATTAGTAGTTATATTTTCGAGCAATGCGATAGTACTATGTTCTTGTAATTCGATGATGATGATGGGTGATCTTCCGTTGATGGAGCTACGATAATCTCTTATACAATTCAGGACGGGGGGCAAATTTGTCCTGTTTTATAAATTGTGTCATGCTTTATAAGCTCTCTCACTGCCCCCTCTCTCTCTTCAAAACCAACAGAAGAAACCAATCTACCCCTCTCTCTCCTGATAGCCAAGGTTTTGAGCCGTGCCGGAGGCACATCGATATACCTAGTACTCTACATTCTGGAATAAGTATAAAACATGAAAAATTTAGATTTTTTACAATAAATCTAAGGCCGACTCAAGCCCTAGGAAAATTTGGCTGAACATGAAAATAATAGATTCTAGTATGAACATGAAAATAATAAATGATGCGTAATAAGCATGGAGGGAAAAATATATACATGGAAACTTTGGATCTATATGATTCGTGCTTTTTAGGCGGTCTTATGGCGATATCCTATGATGGGTTCCCCGTGGAAGACGATCTCACGATCGTGGGTGGCTCCCGTAATAGCCGTAAAACTAAAAATTATGCATGAAAATTTTGGATCTCTATATGATTCGTGCCTTTTAAGTGGCCTTATGGCGATACCCCATGATGGGTTCCCCACGAAAGACGATCTCGCGATCATGGGTGGCATCCGCAACACCCGTAAGATTAAAAATCGAAGAGAAAATGAATGCTGTCAAAAGTCCATGTTTTCTGATTATATTACTGTTGCTAAATCTAAAGTAACGATACTAAAACATGCATGCTATGTTGCTGTTTGCTTTTTAAAAGCTTGATATATGTTATTTTCATGTTCATATGATGATTAAATTGAAATCATGAGTAGAGATGATGATAGTTGCGATGTGGGATACATAAGTATGATGTTTGAGAAAATTGTCACGTTTTTCTCTATGAATATATGCCAAAATTGTTGTTCATGTGTGCTATGAAAAGCGTGGCAGATTGTGAATTGAGCTATTATATGCCTTAATCGATTTATAGTCTTGAGGTAATGAAATGGGATGCATGTGTATGAGGTTGGGTGTGAATTACCATGTTTTTCATGATGATTAGAAGCCATAAATGTTGTTGTCATGTATTTCTAAAACCGTGACAGATTATGGATTGGGGCGTTATATGCCGTAAAAACTAATAGTTTTAAGAGTACTCAATGGTAATGCATAGAGTAGTCGTAGTGAATTATCTAAAGGTGTTTTTAAGTCATTTTAGGCTTAAAAAGAAACACATGAATCAATCATATCATGCATACATGTGTCGTAGACAAGGTGAGTGGGAAAGTGTTTCTTGGACACCCAAGGAACTGCGGAGTAAGTATATCCCGGTGATAATACTTTCTTTTGAAACATTTGATTTTCAAACTAAACTATAGTCGCTAGTTTTCATAATTTTGAGAATGATATTCTTGATGAGAGCCATTGGGAAGGAATGTGAGTAGGTATTTTTTATATATTTGAAAGTCTAAATGCGCCCTACGGTTAATGGATTTAACCATATGCCAATGTAACTATGGTTAGGGATCACACTATCACCAAATTAAAATTTCAATGGTGATTATAAGTGGAACAAAAATCTCAAACAAAAGTATTGACTTATTCAAGATGCGGAATTAAGAACAAGAATCGAGTATTTTAATCTCTAAATAAATATATAAATATGCACAAGAGATTTTGTTAACGAGGAAAACCCAAACTGGAAAAAACCCCAAGACCTAGTCTAGCAAAAATCCATTAAGAGTTATTGAAAACTTACAACCTGATTTACCACTCGATGGACACAATTTACGACTCCCTCTACGCTCCGATCAGCTATGGTGTACAGTTCTTTGACAAATTCGAACACCACCAATTTGCCTCTTAGTTGATTATCAATTATCATGCATACAACTTCGAATCCATCAAGCCAACGTGAATGAGTTGCGCATACAATCCAAATCCACGAACCAACGCCTCCTACAAAATGATGCGTCTCCAACTTGAACTCCACAAGTCCCTCACCTTGAACAAGTACTCGAATCTTACGAGCACATCACCTGAACTTGACACCTCAACCTCAATCACCGGAATTCCACTGGAATACCTAAACAATGTGTAAAGGCTATTGTTGGGAAGGATTTATCTTGGCCTCAACTCACAACTAAGTTCATTCTAAATACGTAAGATGTAATCTCTATGAATAATTGTTAGAATAAACTTACTCTCAAAAGAATTAAATTCTCTATCATGAAGACTTTGAACTTTCTCTCTTTAGAACTTGGAACCCATAGAATTTGAGTTAAAGCACCTCTAAGTTGTAGTAATAAGTTTGAAAACTTAAGGATATAAATGTAGCTATCCTATAACTTGTTAAGAGTTAATTGATCCAAAAAATAGGTGATGAAAATAGTTCTAACTCACTCTGTTAGGTCCACGAGTTCACTCATGTAATATTTGTCGAATTTCGTGTCAAATGTAACTCAAGAAGGTTAATATAACTGTAACGCCCCAATTTGAAACTCAAATCTCTAAGAGATTGAATCGCATCTCAAGGCATTAGGATAACTATACAAGGTGACTAATTAGTACTAAACAAACCTAAATAAAAGTTTACAAACCTAATCAGAGTTAAACTAATATAGCTATCCATATCATTAATCACCTCAAAATATGACTAGGGCGAATAAAAAATTCGCCAGAGTCTCCCCTGTAATTTTAGAGTTTGCAACCTGTCATAAACCTGTAAAAGAGATGATTTACTTACAATAATACATTCTAAATCATTCCATTCATCCACGATAGATATATCATCTCATCAGGCCCAATCTACCTTACTTCATCGAAATAATAATACCTAGCTATCCACTAGGCTAGATTCAAACCACAATTCTAAAGTGATGCCTCACTTAATAATATACATAGATAACTTGAGTTAAGTGATATAATATACATAAGTGTGTTTGTCTTATATACATATCTTAAGAAAATATATACAAAACAAGTAAGATAACATGCACCTCAAAAAAGTTAAATACAATACCTCAAGTATAAGAAAGCTATCGTTGACGTACTCCCTATATCAATCTCCTCAAAGGGTATAGATATAGTCCGACCAATCCTCTCATGCTCGTTTCCCTCTGCAGTAATATCTCTTAGATATGAGCAAAAAGCTCAGTAAGAAACTTATAATACTAACAAATAGTCACTAACATGAATTTAAGACAATGCAGGTTTTAAAAGAAAATCGAGAAATCATAATACAGTTATGTAAAAGTAGTTGGTACTTGTTCTACAACATAAACCGATAACCATTCACTTACCCATACAAGTAAATATTAACTAACAAAATCTCACATCATAATATTGCATAGTGTAATCATCTTAGAGTTAAGAGGCCACGACTAGATGTTTCAGCTCCTAGTTGGTGAGAACAATCGTGTTCTAACTTAACCGATGTGAAACTCCATCGTTAATTCCTGATTTCCGACCAAACGACTGATTTATCGGTTTTTGTGAGAAGCACGCTGGCTCATGATTTAGGTTCAGGTGGACCCTTGACCATAATTTGCCGATGTAGCCGTTGTCGCGGTGGTCAACCGTTTGACTCATGCAGACATTTTAATGATCATTAAAATAATCCAAGAGTTGTTACGCTCCCCAAGTCTTCGCCTAATCTAGGCAGCATGTAACCTCACCATTTCTAGAATCACACACGTACCTATCCAAATATGGTTTTCCAGAAAGAGAAATAGAATAACCTAGATTTCAATAGTTTTCCTATATCATGAGAGTCTCATTCGTGTCATGAGACAGGAAAACATAATGAAAATACAGAACAAATTATTATTTTTAGGAAAACTTCAATGATTTGCTCGTATAGGCATTACAAATCCATTTTCGGATCACTAAAAGATATATAATATAATAATATAAGTTTTAATAGTAGAACATACTTTTTCCTATAAAAACTAACAACCATGCATATGTTGTGATTTTCCATCTAATATTATTCCGGGGAAAGCCGGTAATATAATCCGAGGAAAGCCGGGTAATCAGGGGAAAGCCCGTAATATAATTCGGAGAAAGTCGGTAATAATCATAGCTACGGGAAAGCCCAGCATAACATATATAGTATCTATTCCGGGGAAAAGCCCGTACCTAGGGAATCACCAACACATACCCAACAACTGGGAACCTCCATCCCACANAGAAAACACTCGATAAAACAGATTTTCGTCTCTTCCAAAGGTTTTCAATATATTAAACATGGTTTTCCAACATAACCATAATTTCATCGACATAAACTGTGATAGTAAAATTCAAGTCACATTTGTTCACAATTCGAGAGAAATATTTCATAAACATGATATGAAATCAAGCATGCATATTTCCATATTAAACCAGTTTCTCAATGTTTTCTTCATAACATCAGTTTGTTGTTATCTATAAATTTCATGCCATGCCTTGCATACAAAAGTACATACATAATAGTTCGAAACACGCATTTAAAAAGATTGGGTGCTATTAAGATGAATTGACCACCTACCTCAATGCTACCAAGCTGCTCAATGAAAAGGTTCTACCCGTTATCAATTCTCATTCAAGAGGCACTCAATGGAAGGTACAACTCAATCCCTAAACTGAAGAAGGAAGAACAGGTAACATAAGGTTCTAATTAAGTTATAGAACTAAGACAACTAAAAATGTTTAAAACCTAAAATTACACTCCTAAATATAAGAAAACCAACTAACACTAGTAGTTCATCTTCACAACCTAAAACATTGAAAACATTTAGTAGGCTTGAAATGCCTAAAGTAGCCCCATGTTAAGAATCAGGAAAAATGTAACAGTTTAGGAAAATAATCAATATAGATCGTAGAAAAGTCAAAAAATATTCAAACCAAAAATATTAGAAAGATAACACTGAGATCTACCTTTTTCATGAAGGAATTAAAATCAGAAAACAAATCGAGAAATGAGGAAAGTGCAGATTAACGTTACATTTTGCAGAAACAGCTAGTTTTTGGAAGATATTAGTTGTACTTTGAAAATCTGTAATAAACTATCTACTTGTCCAAAAATTATGAAATTTTTACTGTAAATACTTTAGATGTTATGAATCAGTAAAACTTGGAATCACATAATTTAGAGTTAAAACAAGATAGTTATGCAGGTTTTAGTGTAGCCTGCGCAGTAAAATCCGAGAATCCAAGTTCGAGAAAAGCAATTCAAACTCGACTAAAACGCCCGTACTCGACATAAAACTTGCAGTACACCAACCAGAAGCATTCACAACTGATTTCAAAAGGGAAGTTCTAACCATAATAGAATTTACAACACTAGACTCATTTCCTATAGCCAAAATTTATAAGGTTAGATCACTAAACTTCACTTTTTTTCAAGCATTTACTCCACCAAAATCAAAATAGAAGTTAGGGTTATACCTATTACCTGAAAGTAGATGGATTCACCACCAAAAGCTGCTCCCAAGATCTGTCCTACAACATGCATTTTGTTTTACATCAAAAACCTCAAAAATTTCTTCATCAAAACAACCCAAAAACTGATTTTATAGTTAGATCTTACCTCCACCATCAATAACAAACCAAAGCCCTCTTCTTTCACCTTGATTTACACCATCAATTAAGGGTTTCAATCCAAAATCAGCAACATTAAGCAAGAACCCTAACTTTCCTACATCTTTTCTTCTTCATCTTCTTCATCTTCTTCTCATCTGCTGCTGTTGCTGCTGCTGCTTCCTCTTCCTTGCTAACGTTGGCAGCAGCAGCTGCTTCTTCCTCCTTGCAGTAGCTGATGACAGCTGCTGCTGCTACCTCTCTCTCTCTCTCATTCTCTCAACGATTCTCTCTCACTCTCTCCCGGTTCCTCTCCAACTTTCTCTCTCTTTCTCTCTAACTCTCTCCCTCTCTCAACATACTCCCTCATCTCTCTTTTCTTTTCTTTTTTTTTTTGAAATAAAACCTCCAATTGGAGGAGGGGGCAGTGGGATAAAAATGATTGGGGGAGAGGGGTGGTGACGGGTTAGTTTTGGGTCACGGGCTAGGCCGCGGGTCAGGCCAACCCGTTTCCCCCAAACCTATCAAAAAAAAATCCCCTTTTGTTTTGCTTGTTTTTATTTATTATTATTTTTTTTTTATCAGCTCACTTCTCAGCCTCAAATATGTGTATGCTTTATGCATATTATCCCAAGTGTCCCGCTCCGACACGTAGGTCACTGACTCGTTGGGTTGAGTCGCGGGACCGAATTCGCGGGGTTTCACATGTCTTCTTTATTTTGCTTTGCTAAAATTAATGTTAAGATTCCTATATTGGTTCGTCTACAAGTAGTTTAATCTTCCCGAATGGATTCTCCATGTAATTAGAGATTTGTTACATCTCTCCTACTTAGCTATTTCAATTTATAGTGTGTTTACATCATTTCGTAACTATGGGCCCATGTACTTCATACTAAAATGACTCGTTTTATGTATATGACCTTCGGATTATATCATATAGAATGACACTTTATATATGTTTTCGTTAGAATGAAGATAACTTATCATTAGCTTAGAACAACTATTCTGTTAGAAGCTAATTTAAATCATGTTGTTTATTTAATAATTTAAAGCTCGCTAAATCATATATAAACAAACATTCGTTCCATTTGTGGGCTCAAATGTGTTGCATTAAATTATTTATCAAATAAAAAATTAGAGTTATTAGAAGGTTTTTTGTTGGCTGGTCATCATAATCACGACAAAAGTACAGATAAATGGTCATTAAAGAAAAAGAATAGTAATTACGGCATGAAAGAACAGGAGTACCAGTTTTGGAGTTGGATTAAGGAGTTCACTATAATTAAACGGGAAGTCCTGATTGTGGATCAACCATTACCCTTACATAGAGCGGTAGTGAAGATTTATTGTGTTAAATTAATATATGATTCTCTCTTGTTATGACTTGAAAGCTATTACATCACAAAAACTTGTACCAAATCTGGCCTAATTGTACTTTGCTTAGATTTATCAGTTAATCTCAAACTAGCCTTGGAGATGTCTTAGTAAAAGAAAGTCATGTCAATACTGGTTGTTTTAGAGGTCATCTATTTCTATGTAGGTGGTTCGATGTATAATTTTTCAAAGCTTATCACTGCAAGTAGTTAATTTGGAGGTCATCTAGTTGCTTAACGATCTACAAAGAGGATGTGATGATACCAAGTTGTTAGCAGCCCTATGATTTACTACAATAATAATTATGTCTTTAATAGTTTCTTTTGATTTTGCAGGGATTTGTAAGACATCATTTGTTACTCAAAACTCAGTTTACATATGTTTTTTTTTTCTTTGAAGAACCAAATAATAATTGAAATTATATAATATGTGTGAACTACTGATCTAGTGAGACATACATGTTGGCATGCCTAGGGTTTCCCACAGGCTGAATCCAATGTCAAAACCCTTATGGATATGGTAATCTATGGTTTTGTTTCCTTGTAATTGCATGCGTTATTCAGTCTACTCCATGATGAGGCTAATTCTTTTCTATTTGTAACTTTGTGTGCTTATGTCTTGTTGTAGTCCGAAAATACAGTTTGCTTTTTCTAATCTGATTCAAATGAAAATGAGATATTTTTTCCCTTTTTCTTAAATTATTGAAATCACAATTTTAGTTGAAATATTTAGTTCACTTAGTTCAGGCATCGACATTATTTGATTCGAAATCAGATCTTACTTTCTGTTGGGATGGTGAGGGAATCTGATTGATGGTTTTTTCTATCAATAAATAAAATATACCGCAATCGCACGGTCTACCAAAGTAGACCTAACAAGTACGGGTCGAACCCATAGAGACTTGTGCTTGGAAATCTAAAAATAAAATTACCTAAACTAATCCAAAAATGATAGTGATTGATTTGAGATGAATTAAGTGAACTAAATAATAAAATCAAAACTGTGTAAATAAACTGATAAGGAAAATGNATTTTACCTCCCGTTCTAGACGGGTGACGAATCGGTTGAGTCGACTCGGGCCACTAACTCTTGTGCTAGTGTGCTAACCCGAGGGGCTGAGACAAGATTGTACTTATGCTCCTTCCCTACTATTTATTACAAAAGGTGTTCTGGTTAAACCAAAATCAAAACAAATTAAAAAAAATATATTTTTACACTTCAAAATCCTAATTACAAGACTCTAAAACAAATACAAAAAATAAAACAAAAATTTCAAATTCTTTTCCTTTTCTTTTTTTTTCTTCTTTGAATGTCCACCCCGAATCCTGTAAAAATAAAAACAAAACAAGTCAGAAAAATATGAAAAGGAACAAAGAAAAACAAATCCTAACCCCTAAAATTCTAATGCCTAAAAAAAAATTAGAAACTTTTTTTTTAATAACTTCAGAATGATGTCTTTGATGACATCAACATGATGTCATCAAAGACACTAATGGTTGGGAACAAAAAATCAGGAAGAAATTTTTTTTTTAAATAAAACAAAACAAAAAAAACTAAACCTAATGAACAGTACTGTGAACAGTACCGTGAATAGTGAAATAAATTTTTTTTTTAATTATCCTAAACAAACTGAAAATAAATCCTAAAACTAAGAATTAGGATAAGTAATATTTTTTTTAAGATCACACTGTCAAGTCCCCGGCAACGGCGCAAATTTGATTGATGGTTTTTTCTGTCAATAAATAAAATATACCGCAATCGCATAGTCTACCAAAGTAGATCTAGCAAGGACGGGTCGAACCCACAGAGACTTGTGCTTGGAAATCTAAAAATAAAATTACCTAAACTAATCCAAAAATGATAGTGATTGATTTGAGATGAATTAAGTGAACTAAATCATAAAATCAAAACTGTGTAAATAAATTGATAAGAAAAATGCAAAGGCTTATAATCTACCACCTTACTATTGTAATTCTACGGATTTAATTTACTGGTTCCCAAATAATAGTTACGAGTAACACTCGAGATGAAAATCTCATGTTTTCTCGAAGATGGGATCGTTGAGTTCTTCAAATAATTAAGATGACAATTATTTCTCAGTCAAAAAATACAACTCTAAAGCATTACTTGTCTTCTTACAGCACAAATAATCAAAAGTGATGTATCATGCAATTAAATCAGGACCTAATTAATTGATGATTTACATAAACTCAAACTACTACATATGCATCACATAAATAGTGAAAGAACAATAAATTCATCAACTGATTTAAATGAGAACCATGCATGCTCGACATTTAAAGGGATTTCAATTTTTTAAAATATAAAATGGTAAAAGAATGAGCATATGAAGACAAAAGAACGTAGGTGGGAAGAAAATATTCCCTTGTGGGTCCCATTACCATATAAAAATCTCACTCCCACGTGAAAATGGAAACTAGATTTAGATATGAGATATGATGTCACCAATTTTGTCCCATCTCATGATTCGGTGTATGTAGTGTAACTTAATATCATACACCCCTATTTGTATTCATGCACAAAACTTGCTGGTGTGAAACTCATCATGTAGTTTTGGTCATGAACCTACGTCAGTGTCAGTGAGTGAGCTGCCAAAGCTATAATTATGGCCATAAGATTTATTTTTGTGATTTTCAAATAATTCCTGCAAATAAATAAAAGTATACTAATTAACTTGAATTAAATGAAATGAGTGACTACTAATATAAATATAGGGGCACTAAATGTAATATTTTTGTGCTTATCAAATACCCCCAAACTTCTATTTTGCTAGTCCTCGAGCAAAAAACACAAAAAATCCTAACTACACCACTTTCGCTGGTACTCTCGATTGCATTTAGCTAATGCAATAAGCCTTTAAAACCCTTAGGTTACCCACAGTGGACGAGTTGTAGTCTCGTGAGGGTTTGCAGTGAATGTACCCACAAAATTTAATGAAAATAAAATTAAATAATAATAAGCTCATAGTTCTTTGAAAAAGTAACTACTCCATACATGAACTGGCCTTTAAGATATCAATGATCTAGCATTTCAAAGGTACAATATTCAGAAGATAGCAAAACAAAGATTCTAGTTTTCAAAAACAACTTCAAGAGTTCAAGTCACTACGCAATAGTTAGAGATTCTCAAAACTTTATGACAGGAATGCAAGTAAAATATGTACTATGCAAGAATAGTAATCCAGCTCTTCCAAAGTCAAGTTAACACTGATAATCATTAAGAAATGGTCAAACCAACTAAAGAATGATTCAAAGCCAAGCTAGCTGTCCAGGACTACGAGAATTTTGGATGTTGACCTTAATACCTCATGGGCTTTATCTATGATATTCCAGTTTACTCGCATTTTGCACCGACGGCTTTCACCCTACTTGCTTTCACATCAAGGTCATTTTCCTCAAATTGATTTTCACTGTTTTTCCTTTTCTTGAAGTCAACGACTTTTCTCTCTTTATTTACTTTTTATTTTTTTATTTCTTTTTTTAATTGAAAGAGAGTCATTAAAATGTATAATACAACACTTCAGCTCACATAGACCTTAGCAAGAGGTAGCCCTTTCCGGTACACCTAGTCTAATTCACTGGTTGCTTTCTATAAAATTTACACCAACTACTATCCCAGCCAACCAAGTGAACCAGCTAGTCAAGGCTTATCACTTAGAAGATTTTAACACTCTAGGTGATTATCAAGCTAACAACACAATGTGGAACTTAGACTCCAAAAATGCAAGTCAGATGGTGTAAAAGTGAAAGTTGTTTCATGCATCATATGCTCAAGAAATCTCTAACAGTTGAGTAATAAAATAAACTCATATCAAGATATATACTTACTTAAAATCAAGATAGCATATCTCAAGAAACGAGTGCCTTATCATCTAGACTTGATATCTCAAGGGACTTTAGATAACAGTAATCACAAATCAAGGTCAATGAGCCTAAAAAATTTTAAATTCTTCATTCATTTTTTTTATTATTATTTTTTTTATTTTTTAAGACAGAGTTTTAATTCAAATATGGCAAAATGACATGTATCTGGCCTCACCCCCAAACCTAAACTAAACATTGTCCTCAATGTTTCAAAAGATGAATACAATGATAGCATATAATATGAGAAAATGAAAAGTAGAAATAATGAAAGAGATTACCAGATAATGAATAAACTCTGATTGTGCTAGAATCCATGAACAAATGTTATAAAAAGAAACATTGGATTAACACAAAATGATTCACAAAATAAAAGCGAACAAGAGAAAGAAAATCCTACTACTACAGATATGGTACAAGTGAGATCAATCCTGATAAACAGGATCTTTCAAAAGAGTTTCCTCTACTTCTGGAGAAATCATCTCTAAAAATGGCTTCAATCGTTGTCCATTAACTTTAAACAAATTGCCATTTTTAAAATCTTCAAGTTCAACAGNTAAAAATTTTGTTCTTTCACTCTAATCCTGGTAGTGGGTTAGGATTAGGGTTAGGGTTAAGGTTAGAGTCGACCCTAGCCGGGTTGGCAGGTTAATGGGTCAAGATTGCTCAACCCTGACTCGTTTGATAAATGGCTCAGTTTTCGAAACCCTAACCCTAGACGGGTTGACCCTAACGGGTTGGCGGATTGACCCTAACTAAAATTTAAAAATTTTAATAATCATTTATTACTCATTAATTATTGTTTTAAACTTAAAACTCATTAATTATTGTTTTAAACTTAAAACTCATTAATTATTGTTTTAAACTTAAAACTCATTAATTAAAGTAAAAAAAATTAAAATTTATTAGTTAAAAGATTAAATTACTAACTAAAACTTAAAATTTAATTATTAAAATCTTAATCTAATATTTTTTCACAAATATATAGTTAACGGGTTGGCAGGTCGCCCGCGGATTAGGAGGGTTGACCCGTTAATCCGCAAGTCAGAAAATATCAACCCTAACCCTTATCCATTTAGTTGACAGATCGGGTTAGGGTCGAGTTTGGTTGGTCGGGTCACTCGTTGCCAGGTCTATTTCACTCCCACTTGTGCCAAATGGTGAATATTGGGATGTCAACCATGATAGGCATAAGAAAAGAGATCTAAAAAAAAGAAAGAGAACTACTTAGAGCATCTCCACAATTTATATATGTGGAAGAGAAAAAGGCATCTCCAATGCAAATGTGGTCTACTTGTTTCATTTGCTTATGTGGCACTTAATTAATTATATGCTATTTTTTAAGGGTTAATTTAATTTACCACCCCAGAATTAATCGAGATTTGGACTTACCTCCCTCAAAGATCCCATAATTAACTTACCCCATCAAACTAATAGTTTCTATCTTTTTGCCATTTGAAGGCGTACGCGTGCGTCTCACACGCTCACATTCATGACCAAAATACCCATCACGTACATAACACGCATTACATAAGGTTGAGCTACTAGGGTTTTTATAAAATTAATCCAACGGTCCATCTTACAATTTCAGATCAGATGGTTGAGATAAAGCTTATAAGTTTAATCTTCTTCTTCTTCCCCACCCAACCCCATCATTTCTTACTTGTGATGGTACTGGAAATCACTGCCGAAGATAATCGACAAGTGTATGGTAAAAATTCCTTGCCAGAAAACTTATCTCTAATTTCTTGAAGTTTGATCAGTAGAAATTTAATCTCAGACGACGAAGATCTCGACATACCGTTGGTTCTTACACCAGAAAGCAGTAATGATTTAGGAAAAAAAATCAACTTGAACATTAAATTATCTGGTGTTGAGGGTTTTTTTTTCTGAAGCACCATGGATATTACCCCCATTAATTTTTTTTTGTACAACATTAAATTATCCATGGTGCTTCAGCAAACCCCTCAAATAACCCCTGGAGCACCATTATTTTAGGAGAATTTCCACTTATCTGGTGTTGCTAGAGCCGTGAAGCTAGTAAGTCGAATCATCACAACGGTAGTGTAGAGTTTCTGATAAATCCCCTCAAAGAACCAAATGGATCTTCTAATAAACCTAATGATTTGTTTCCATCGATTGGGATATTGAATAGCTTATGATGTTACTGTTGTTGTTAGATGTAGAGTTTCCGTTAGGGTTTTGAGAGTTAAGTTCCCAAGGAGATTTGATTTCATATCAAGAAGAGAGATTAAAAAGCATTTGATTAAGAAAATCGTTGTGAGTCGGATGATCAAAGTGAGAACCTTGAACTTGCATTTGAGGGTTTTGGATCTGTTGTTGTTGTTGTTGTTATTGTTGACGATTGTTTTGAGAAAAATGGTGGAATTTCTGATCCATGGGGTTGGGTAGGGAAGAAGAAGAAGAAGAAGATCAAGCTTAAGAGTTTAATCTCAACCATCTGATCTAAATTTCTAGGATGGACCATTAGATTATCTTAAAAACCCTAGTAGCCTAACTTTATCTAATGCACGTGTTATGCACGTGACGGGTATTTTGGTCATGAATGTGAGTGTGCGAGATGCGCGTACGCCTTTAAACGACAAAAAGACGAAAACCTAATGATTTGTTTCCACCGATTGGGATATCAAAGAGCTTATGATGTTACTGTTGTTGTTAGATGTAGACTTTCCGTTAGGGTTTTGAGAGTTAAGTTCCCAAGGAGATTTGATTTCATATAAAGAAGAGAGATTAAAAAGCATTTGATCAAGAAAATCATTGTGAGTCGGATGATCAAAGTGAGAACCTTGAACTTGCATTTGAGGGTTTTGGATCTGTTGTTGTTGTTGTTGTTATTGTTGACGATTATTTTGAGAAAAATGGTGGAATTTCTGATCCATGGGGTTGGGTAGGGAAGAAGAAGAAGAAGATCAAGCTTAAGAGTTTAATCTCAACCATCTGATCTGAATTTCTAGGATGGACCATTGGATTATCTTAAAAACCCTAGTAACCTAACTTTATCTTATGCACGTGTTATGCACGTGATGGGTATTTTGGTCATGAATGTGAGTGTGCGAGATGCACGTACGCCTTTAAACGACAAAAAGACGAAAACTGTTAGTTTGAGGGGGCAAGTTAATTACGGGATCTTTGAGGGGGGTAAATTCAAATCTCGATTAATTCTTGGGGGGTAAATTAAATTAACCCTTATTTCATTAGTGAAGAGAGAAGATGGCTCCTGGCCAATTCTTATGCACTTGGTAGAAAGTCAGCATATACTTTAGCAATACAAATCACTTGATACAATTTACATGATAATGGAGAAAAGCTACATAAGTGAGGCGAGTAGGCTAGTTTTGTTCGTATAAACAGGCTGACATTGAACTCCACAACATTCTTTTTGAACATAGATGGGTTAAAGAACATTAAACTCCATTAAGTTTGAAAAAATGTGAATAACGGTTTGAGTTAAGAGTTGTTGTTCTAAAGATAACTTTGAGTTCCATTGTTTCATCCATTATGTTGTGGGCAATGAGCTCAACATCACCTTTGATCCTCAAAGAAGAAATGCCCTGATCATTACTACAGGTAGTGGGAGTTTGAACCTCCCTCGATCTATTCTATGGTGAATAAAGTGCGTCTTGCGAGTCAAGAGAGGGATCAGATCAAGATGCCATAGGCCCACAAAACTTTCGCGCGCATTGATGTGCCTAGGGACGCAACCTGTTCGACATCAGAACCTATCTCTGAACTTGATGAGCGAGCCGCGCTTGGATGCAAAGTGGCTATAGCTTGCTGTACTTCGCAAAAACAAAAAGAAAAACATATAATTTAGGACAAGATTCGTTAAGATGGAAAAAATATACTGAAACCTTTTTTCAGAATCTGATCCATGGTATTAACTATTAGTCTTTTTCTTATTTTATGCTATTGTGAAATTATACCAATTGCAGTCAAATATTTGTCTCATCAATGTTTTCTTATCTCATCTACGCCTTCCACATGCTACAGGCACGCAACGGATTTTGACCCCCAGTATTTTTACTGCTCCAAAATATCCAGAGAAGATACTATTCTATGGTCGAGGTCGTGACATTGATGATATGATCTTGGTAAAGAGGCTTGAAAAGAAAAGGCACGTTTCAACTTTCCAAAGATGGAGGCTCTGATTCTCGTCAACTCTCTCCATATTCGTTGCACCCAAACAACTCTTCTATTTTATCTTTGTTAATGTGAAGAAAGCTTAGTCTATACTGACTTCTACTTTAAGCAACTTAGTTATATCTTACATTCAGCAATTACTTCCCAATTTTTTTCTTCCCACTTTTGAAGTAAAACTGCGAGCTTCTTGGTTGTGTTATGAACTTGTGATTTCATTACAGTCTTGAAAGCATTGTTCTTACTTGAGAAAGTTTTCTCAGGGATTTCTTAACCACCAAAAGTAGTTTTGGTTGCCTATTTTCAGGAATTAGACGCGTCGTTGTCTCCAAGTTTAGAATTATGGAAGTTCAAAGAGTTTCCAATAAAAGAAAGAGAGAAGAAGCTCAATGAAGGTGGACTTGATCTTTTAGTATTGATGAACATAAGTCTTGTCCATAGCAAGGAGGGAAATAGTGTGAAGTGTGCATAATCTCTTCTTGAAAATGATGAACTCAGAGTGTTCTTTTTCTGAACTGCCTTTAAGTGACTAGAAGAAATGTATATAACTTTTAATCGATAGCGTATTTAGTAAATAAAGAGTATCTTAAGGTCATATAATTAGTATGAATTTGTGGATAAAAAATGGTATGTAAACGTTGAGAAAAAAGAATGTGCATATGTGGGAGATAAATTTTTTCTAAGTCTTAATTGTTTTTAAAATAAAAACGTCTTTGACAAAATTTATGTTTTTGAAAAGGATTTGCGAAGAACTTAAGAATTAGACTAGACATCAATAATAAAATTTAAGAAGAAAAAAAAGTATTTTGGGTGTTAAGTACGAACAGGGTGCTGCTGACATGTGTCGAATACACAAAATCGCATACTAATATATGTTCGAACATATTTTAGACAATAAACATGCACGAGTTATGTGTCGTGCCAAAGACACGGGTTATCTTTATTCTATATTATAAAACAAAGTGGTATATATGTAACTTAAAAGCTAAATCTTGGTTGTCCATCTTAGTGGTTTTGGGTTTCTGATACTCATTAAAGGTTGAAAAACATAAACTCAAACCATCCAATGGTTTCTTATCAATGACATATTTGGTAAATTAATAGCATCTAAAGGGTATGGGATTAATATGAGTTTGTAGATGAAAAATGTGGTGTACACGTGGAGTAAACATTAGGTATATATGTAGTAGAGAGAGAAATTTGTGTAATCTTACTTTAAAAAATAAAAATAGAAATGTCCTAACTTTCCATATATAAATTCGTTTTTAACCAAATATATACTTTTGAAAAGCATTCGTGAAGATCTTTAAAATAAGACCAGTAATAACCCATGCAAAAATTTTAAAAGATATATTTTTGTTGTCAAGTACACAATGGATGCCGACACATGATCGGCATGTCGAAGGCATTTGACATGTACCGAATGTAACACCCCAAATTCTGAATCACGGGTAAATCCCGAATTTAAGATTCAAAATTCGTGTTTTAACTCATCATAAAGAAAAATCAGTCTACATGTATTTATATATATATATCTTTCTTTATAAGTGTACGTAAATGTAGAACATATCATAATGAATTAAGTAAGACATGCGCAAAAGTTTAACTTTACTACAATGGTTAAAACATTATGCATAAAAAAAATAATTTACTTCATAGTTCAATACCAGATATTTAACCACAATGTTCTAATTCACGTAAATATCCTTGAAATGCATCTTGTAATCTAATAATTATTCATTTGTGGACTCCTACCCATTTTTCTTAAGGTAATAGTGGAGGGTACCTGTAAAACAAAAGAAAGCACTCCGTCGCCCAAGTTAGTATTGTACCATTTATAGGAAAAATAAATAGTATACCTTTAGCTCATGAATGGTCCAATGTCTATAGTTTGAGAATATTTTATGCTGAACCGTCATTACGGCTGCCTACGTACCCTTT
Source organism: Macleaya cordata (assembly GCA_002174775.1). Taxonomy (NCBI): domain Eukaryota; kingdom Viridiplantae; phylum Streptophyta; class Magnoliopsida; order Ranunculales; family Papaveraceae; genus Macleaya; species Macleaya cordata. Next base: position 48,014 of record MVGT01001741.1, on the reverse strand, counting down.
AGGGATCAAGCATTACGCAGTTCATAACTTTAAACAAAATACTTTCAGTTAGGTCTCTATTACAGTCCAGCAACTTTGGATAAATCAAAACTGTAGTAAATAACTTAGAAATTTATCAAATTTTAACATAAACAAAATATATTTGTCTAGTTTTCGACACATCAAGCGGATCCTTAATCAGATCTACGATCAAAAGGAAGTAACCAGATATTCAAACATATACTAGAAATTCTACTCATGTAAGGACTTATCTAAACGAGATAGAATTTAACCTAGGCGAATCATAAATCTAAAAATAGTACTGGTAACCCTTTAACTTTTTCTATGATATATATATGTATATATTAATAAATAAATATATGAAATATTTACCAATCCAACAGTAGATCTTTGGTCCACACCCTTCAATTAACCAACTACTTATAATTTAGAGTAGCAACTCCAGCCGGGTTTTCATGATGGATCAAGGTCTTTTCTACATCCAGTTGACCTGAATATTTTATAGCAGTATTTAATATATCCCATAACACTTGTGTTAGACAGATCCAACGGTAGGTTTGAGAGTAATGAATTTCTCATTTCGAACTCGCTATTTTTGTTCCTCTAACAAAAATGACGGTTTTTATTGTGATTGGAGTCCTTAAACTTCTCCAAATAAGCTGATATTTTAACCAAGTATAATTTATTATCTCATCTCCATCATACTCAATTTTTAGGACCATCCAACGGTCCAATCTTGAGCAATAGCTAATTTCTTTTTCTCCCTTTTCTTTCTCCTTAGAGTTATTCCAAGGAGAGTTAGTAGCTCCTCGTTTGATTTGCTTTCAAATATAGTATAAAAACTCTCTTTTTGATGTTGAAAATACTTATTTCTGATTAAAAACTTCTCTTCCTATTTCTGTCTTCCTATTTCTCTCTTCTTTTTTTATCTCCTCCCCCCTCCCCTTGTCTTCACAAACTACCTCTTTATATAGGTGAAAATGGAATCATAAAATTAATGGTGGTAGATTAGCCACTACAATGGTAGACTAGCCACCACTTAGTGGTGGTAGACTAACCATCATACTTAGTGGTGGTAGTGATTATAGTAAATCTACCACTATCTAGTGGTGATGGAGGTGGATGTTAGAAAAAATCTTTATTATTATTATTCTTAGTCAAGTATTTAATAAAAATAGTAAATACTAAATAAACTTTTGTGTACTAAAATTTTGATGTGACTTATGTCCCTAGTTTAATGATTTGAAGACATGTACCAATCAAAATGATCTTATGGATTAAATCAAAAATTTTGAGTGAATAAACATTATTCCTTAATAAATTATCCATATGTATACATTATACTATAATGACCATAACTCCTAGAACATAAGTCCGAATATCACCCACCATATCATTCTGAAAACTAGATTCAAAGAGCTACAACTTCATTAGAAATAGCCTAAGGCCAATTTGGAACATAAGATGTCCAAAAATGAGTTTAAAGTATACTGATGAACATATATACGAAAATATAAATAATAACCTATAAAATGTTGAGTTGTCTTAACCCAAAACAAATAAAGATGAGCTTAGCCCATTTAACCCATAGTTTCATTGCCAAGTCCATTACCTGAATTATTGGGTTAGCCCATCTAACCCATACATAAATATGTATATATAAATCTTATTACAAAAGATGACTACACAAAAGATAATTCAATTTAAGATAAATTCATAATAATAGTTCTCGGGTTAGACCCAAGGCGAATTTGAACTCAAAAATTCAGGATATTACACCGAATGCACGAAGTCACATGCAATATGTGCTAGAACACTTTGTAGACGCCAAAAATGGGAAACAAATTATGAGTTGTGCCGAAGACACGAGTTATCACTAGTTTATCGAGAAAAGAAGAGAAAAAAAAATCAAATTCGACAAATTTATAACGACTTAATATGATTTAATTTTTTTTCTTTTAGGAGGATTTTTTGATCCACCAATATTCCCCCTTGCTTCTACATTAGATACTTAAACCCGCAAACTCAAACTATTGAAAGGGATGGAATAATCTAAAGATCATGTTGCGGCTTCATTTTGAGCCCATAAGAGCCGTGGTAGTCTCAGTGTGCCTTTTTCATTTTCCTTAAAGTGTTATGCTGCAATTTGGTTAACAGAATATGAGTTAGATATCCCTGCATAATACGAAAAAACAGTATGGGAAGGACAATTTATTTTTATTTTTTTTAGGTACGCTGTGCACAATTTGGTTAAGCTGAATTTTTTTTAATCAAAGTGAAAAATTTTCAACCTTCTTAGTTAAGGGTCCAAACTCCTAATTTATAGACATTAGCTGTACCGTAACAAACCGTACATCCCTCTATACTCTCTTTATATTTTTTGGGTAAACTTGTGTCCCATAATTTTCAAATTATAGAATTGCAATTTTAGATAGTGTTACAGATTGTTGACGGAGAAGACAACTAATAGGAATGTACACCCGGTTAGATGACGGTTAGATGAGGCTGCAAAAAATAGCATTCCCATCCAACCGTTTATTTTCAAGTGGGGTTCAGGAAATAGCAATCGTATTAAGGTCTCCATCCTTAATAAATTGAGCTAGGGTTTGTGGAATTAAGGACCTTAATAGACGTATTTTCTTATTTTACTGAAGGGGTTTGCCGGTTTGGGTACGAATTCAAAGGAAATTTGAGTCCTTTTGATTGAAGTAGAAAGAAAGTATGAAGAAAGAAGCAGAGTTCGATCGTATTTTGTGGTTTGGGTACGTATTCAGGTCCTCTTCCCTTAATAAATTGAGCTAGGGTTTGTGGAATTAAGGATAATATATTTAGAGTTTGATCGCCTTTTCTTATTTTTCTTAAGGGATTTGCAGTTTTGGGTACATATTTAAAGGAAATTTGAGTCCTTGTGATCTGTAGTAGCTACCAAGTATCGGTGAAGAATTAAGAAGAAAGAGATCTAGTTATCGTCCCTAAGTAAAAAATAATAAGATTTTTCTCTTATTTATATTAATTATGGGCGGCATTAAGAAGAAGAACTACTACTTTTTCCTCCCAGAAGAGATCATAATGGAAATACTTTCTCGTTTACCTGTTAAGTCCATCTTGCTGTGCAGATTAGTATGCAAAACATGGCGAAGTCTCATCTACAATCCTTCCTTTGCTCATATGCACCTCTTACGTCGTGGACTTGATGATGATCATGGTAAGGTCAATTTCTTTCTGTTGACTACATTAGTGTATAATAGGGGCTGCCAGTTTTACTATACATTGGATGATGAGAATTGTGAAAAGTCCTATGAAAAGACACTTAAAAGGCTCGATTTAAACCCTCATCCCCATAATTATTATAACATTATTGGTTCATGCAACGGTTTGGTTTGTATCTCTGATTTTAAAATGGTAGAATTTGTCTATATATGTAATCCCATCACCCGAGAATGTGTGAATCTTCCAAGTGTAATTAAACAAAGTTCTAATTCTTCAAGAATGGACATTGTGTGTGGATTCGGTTATATTCCTTCCACAAACGAGTACAAGGTTGTTAGAATCTACTACTGCCGTGGCAAAGAATCCTATGTGGGACGGGTGCAGGTATACACACTTGGTAATGGCACTGGGTGGAGAGACAAGGGAGAAATCACCTACTCATTGATATCTTATCGTCCTTTTCCTGCTATCCTTGCAAATGGAGCTCTTCATTGGCTGGACGACGAGGGAAAGATTGTGGCCTTCGATTTGGCTGATGAGGAGTTCCTATTGCTCCCATCACCACCTTGTTTTCTTCTTCAGAAGGAGGATGAGTACCCTTTTCAGCTCCAGGTGTTGGGAGGGTGGTTATGTGTTGTTCATTGTAAGAACAAGGTGAGTGTAGACGTGTGGTTATTAAAGAAGAAGAAGAAGAAGAAGGAGACGAACGGTAATTACAACATAAAAGGGAAGAAGGAATATCAGTTTTGGAGTTGGATTAAAGAGTTTGATATAGACTCGGACTTCAAGGCTCGATACCCCATGCCATTGTCCCTCACAAAGCATGGTGAAGTTCTATTCTACAGTCATGCAGCGTTCTCTCTCTCTCGTTATGACTTGAAAACTGCAACTTCAGAAAAGCTTGTCGATGTCAAAAAGTATGTGCCTGCTTGTTTCTCTTTTCAAGCAATACCTCATTCGAACAGCTTTGTTTCATTGAAAGCTCTAGGAGAAGAAGATACAAAGATAATTGAGTCAGCTAGCTAGCTGAAGGAGCACTACTGCAAAAAAAAAAGCATTTATTATGTATAGCAACAGATGGAGGAGTAGGAAGAGATTAATACAAATAAATTGCAAGTCATGTGATTTTGGAGCCAGAATGGTACCCTTTTGAGATTGTGTGATTTTCTTAGTCCTTTCTTCTTCTTTTTTTAATTTATTTAAAAGAACCTTTTTGATGTAGGACACAATCCTACATCGTTAGAAGTTTAGGACAGCCAGGACATATGTTAGGTGTTCTTAATGATTTAGTTATGTTAATGCATGTTTTAATATTTTAAGTATAAGGAGGTGTCGACCCAACTAAAAGGGTATTTTGGTCATTGTTTAAGGTGCAGGCTTTATTAGCCAAACTCATTGTAGTTTCCTTGTTATCTTTGATCAATAATAATTTCAGTCCTGGTTTTATTTATCGTTCTTCTTTATTTTGCATTGCTAAAGTTAATGTTAGGATTCCTGTATTGCTTACATCGTTTCTTAACTGTTTCTTTAGAATGAAGAATACTTATCATTAGCTGTTTACATCATTTCTTAACTGTTTCTTTAGAATGAAGAATACTTATCATTAGCTTAAAACAACTATTCCATTAGAAGCTAATTCAAATCATGTTGTTATTTATTTATTTAGAGCTCGCTAAGTCATATATAAACAAACATTTTGTTCCATTTATGGGCTCAAAAGTGTTGCACTAAACTATTTATCAAGTCAAAATTAGGGTTGCTGGAAGGTTTTTTGTGGGCTGGTCATCATAATCACGATAAAAGTACAGATAAACGNGCAAAAGTTGGAGCCCTTTACCCAAACTCGGTCCACCTCCCCACCACATACACTTCAGACTTATCGATACTCGTATAACTTGGTCAGAAAGCCACTATGACATGTGCGATAGACTGCTAGGTCATTCATGCTTGCGTGGAATATCTTAGGTTTATTATAGGGTCGGTGTTTATTATATGAATTCCCCAACTGTGGCTTGACTTGACATGCTGCATTGCCGACCAAGTACTTTCTTGATTTTGTTGGTTTTGGGAACAACATTTTCTTTCTTCTTATTTCTCATGACATTTGTCCATTTTCTCTTCTCTTGCAGGCAGTTGATTATTTTCACTTATGCTTTATTTGTGCCTTTGCAAATTCTATGGTCTTCTCTAGTATCCTGGTTGCCTTAATCACACTACTGCATCTTCATGGGAGCAAGAAATATAATGGTGTGCTAGCCATTTTGCAGGTGACTCTATTATTGCCTATGTGCTTCGGCTAACATTCAATGTCGACATCACATGGTAAATACTGATGGGTCCTTGACAACAGTGGAGCAGGCTATGGTGCCATTATCAAAGGTATGGAAGGGGAAGTAATTGCGGCAATGGCAGGATCTTCAACCCCTTTCTGGATCATTCTTTATGAGATTCAAAAAGTTGAAGCAGGGCTAAAGCTTGCACCGAAGTGTAACATTCGAAAAAAAAATATTCCCCCACATTGAGTAACCACTTTGTGTTGCAACTGTAACATTAATAGTTCTTTTGAGATTTTCTCAATAGCTAATCTTAGTAGGTGCTGATAAAATCATCAGAAGAGGATTGAATTACAACTTCCAAGTATCCTCATTTTCTTCAGCAGGATGAATGCTTAGGTTAAGTGCAGGATCTGAATGTTTTTGGGCTTGTCTGAAAAATTTGCACTCAGCTATTTGGGAAAGACAAGGTTTAATCTATTTGGTTGTTTGGGATTCAAACACTAAAAGTGGAACCCTTATCTAAAAAGTTTTGTTCTTTCACGAGACTAGCCTGCGGAAAACTGGTTCAAGACCTTAGTAACCAGAGCGCGGAGCGGGAGCGGGAGCGAGAGCGCGGAGCGGGAGCGGGAGCGAGAGCAGGAGCGGGAGCGTCGGAGCGCCAAATTTAAAAATGCCGAAGGCTCAGAGCGCCTTCGGAGCGCCTAACTTACTGACACGTAGTTGAAGTTTAGTTGAAGTTTTAATTGACTACCATTGACTAGATTATTAAATAAATTTTTATTAACAAAATCATTGAATAGTTAGTAAAATAATTTTCNGAACGGTAATTACAACATAAAAGGGAAGAAGGAATATCAGTTTTGGAGTTGGATTAAAGAGTTTGATATAGACTCGGACTTCAAGGCTCGATACCCCATGCCATTGTCCCTCACAAAGCATGGTGAAGTTCTATTCTACAGTCATGCAGCGTTCTCTCTCTCTCGTTATGACTTGAAAACTGCAACTTCAGAAAAGCTTGTCGATGTCAAAAAGTATGTGCCTGCTTGTTTCTCTTTTCAAGCAATACCTCATTCGAACAGCTTTGTTTCATTGAAAGCTCTAGGAGAAGAAGATACAAAGATAATTGAGTCAGCTAGCTAGCTGAAGGAGCACTACTGCAAAAAAAAAAGCATTTATTATGTATAGCAACAGATGGAGGAGTAGGAAGAGATTAATACAAATAAATTGCAAGTCATGTGATTTTGGAGCCAGAATGGTACCCTTTTGAGATTGTGTGATTTTCTTAGTCCTTTCTTCTTCTTTTTTTAATTTATTTAAAAGAACCTTTTTGATGTAGGACACAATCCTACATCCTTAGAAGTTTAGGACAGCCAGGACATATGTTAGGTGTTCTTAATGTTTTAGTTATTTTTATTCATGTTTTAATATTTTAAGTATAAGGAGGTGTCGACCCAACTAAAAGGGTATTTTGGTCATTGTTTAAGGTGCTGGCTTTATAAGCCAAACTCATTGTAGTTTCCTTGTTATCTTTGATCAATAATAATTTCAGTCCTGGTTTTATTTATCGTTCTTCTTTATTTTGCATTGCTAAAGTTAATGTTAGGATTCCTGTATTGCTTACATCGTTTCTTAACTGTTTCTTTAGAATGAAGAATACTTATCATTAGCTGTTTACATCATTTCTTAACTGTTTCTTTAGAATGAAGAATACTTATCATTAGCTTAAAACAACTATACAATTAGAAGCTAATTCAAATCATGTTGTTATTTATTTATTTAGAGCTCGCTAAGTCATATATAAACAAACATTTTGTTCCATTTATGGGCTCAAAAGTGTTGCACTAAACTATTTATTGGGGTTGCTGGAAGGTCTTTTGTGGGCTGGTCATCATAATCACGATAAAAGTACAGATAAACGGTCATTAAATAAGAAAACAGTAATTACGATTTACGACATCAAAGAGCAGGAGTAATGGTTTTGGAGTTGGATTAAGGAGTTCTCTATAATTAAAGCGGGAAGTCCTGATTGTGGATCAACCATTGCCCTTACATAGAGTGTTAGTGAAGATTTATTGTGTTTATATCGATATATGAGTCTCTCTTGTTATGATTTGAAAGCTGTTACTTCACAAAAGCTTGTACCAAATCTGGCTTAATTGTACTTTGCTTAGATCCCCATCTATTGGTAGACAGTCAGTCACAACTGTTTGATTCATCAGTTAATCTCTAGCCAGCCTTGGAGATGTCTTAATAAAAGAAAGTCGTGTCAATACTGGTTGTTTTAAAGGTCATCTATTTCTATGTAGGTGGTTCGATGCGTAATTTTTCAAAGCTTATCTCTGCAGGTAGTTTTAGAGGTCATCTATTGCTTAACGATCTACAAAGAGGATGTGATGATACCATGCTGTCACCAGCCCTATAAGTTACTACAATAACAATTATGTCTTTAATAGTTTCTTTTGATTTTGCAGGATTTTGTAACCCTGTTTGGTAAGTCATTTGTTACTCAAAACTCAGTTTACATATGTTCTCTTTCTTTTTGAAGAACCAAAAAATAATTTTAATCATATAATATGTGTGAACTACTGATCTAGTGATACATATATACATGTTGACATGACTAGGGTTTCCCACAAGCTGAATCCAAATGTCAAACTCCTCATGGATACGGTAATCTATGGTTATGTTTCCCTGTAATTTCGCTGTTCATTCTACTCAATTATGAGGCTAACTAATTTTTTCTATTTGTAACTTCGGGTGCTTGTGTCTTGTTGTAGTCCTGAAATACAGTTTGCTTTTTCTAATCTGGTTCAGATAAAAATGAGGTCTTTTTTCTCCTTTTTCTTTAATTATTGAAAGCACAATTTTACTTGAAATATGCTTTTAAACATACTACAAATACAATTGAAATGTAAATTTTAAACCTTAAAATGGCTTAGATAAGTTCAGGCATGCATTTGCAACAATATCATTTATTGCAGAGACCTTTATAAATTTTACTACAATTTGGTATGGATGCCTTAGAAATTTAGAAATTGAAAGCATGCCCATGCAAGGTAAAATGATTTTGAAATTTCTATTCTTCATACCTGTTTGTTCAACGTGACTTCAACAATGTGTACTTTTTTCCTACTATTGGGCAGTTTCATATACCTCCTATATTTTTTCAATCCTTACAAGTCCTATCAAAGGAAGAGTGGATGCAAGAGAATTCTTGTACTTGTACATCATCCTGTTAATTGTAAGCGCCTATCTCTGCTCAAGTCATATAAACTTGACAAGGTAAAGGTCGTACTCTGGTTTCTGTTTGTCCATTACGTAAAATGTGAATTACGAATCATGAACCCCAGTGGGATAGTTGGAGCCTGATGTAATTCTTTCGCTTGTAACTGTGATGACCTTTATGGAGCGTATATTCCGTGAAGGACTAGTTTAAAGTTACGTTGCTATTGTGTAATCTTAAAATAAGTTAGTTTTAGCTGAAGTGCTGCTTTCAGATGTTTCTCTTTTTTTTTTATCACTTAATAATACCAGTGGAGTTACTTCGGCTTATAGCTTATACAAGAAGTATTTTCACGCACAAGAAAAAATTCTGAAAGATACTTTTGCCTTTTCGTTTTTGGAATAACTATTGTAAATGACAATTAAAAATTGTTAAGGCATTTTAGTGAACTCCAAGCACTGTACTATTAAGAAATCTCTAAGAATTAAACCTTCGATTAGTGTCACTCATCAGTATCATTAACTAGAAAAAATAAGAAGCCTCCTAACATGCTAAGAATTAAAAGCAATAACGATTAATAAATGACTAATTGACTGATTTAAGCAACAATATGAAGCAAGAACACAGGAACTGCGGAACTGCGTAGATACATGAATTATGGCAAATGAGGTAAGCATCCTCTGGCGAAGTTTCGAGAATGGAACCTTCTTTTTATTTCTGTAAGTTTAAGCACATGTAAAGATTATTCAAAGTTGTAGAGTTTTATCATGTTTAGAAAAGTGATTGACCTGAAAACAGAATAAAAAGTGAAAGGAAAAACAACCACAGCACAGATTTTACATAAGCTAAATCTATTTACAGAACTTCTTATAATATGCAAAGACTAACCTTACAGTGGTTCAGTCCAAGAACTATACTTTGCAGAAGAATTCTCAATTGAATTCAGAAATATGTATGGGTTGTTGCCTCCTTTTTTTTTGGTGTCTTTTTCGGTTGCAAAATAGCCACATTTCTGTGTATCCTACAGAGATATAGTGGTTCAGTCCAAAAACTATTACTTAGTAGAAGAATTTTCAATTGAATTGAGAAATATGTATTGGTTGTTACTTCTTTTTTTTTCTTTTTTCTTTTTTGGTTGCAGAATAGCCAAATTTCTGTTATCCTGAAGAGATATAGATTTGAGGGCAGAGTAAAGTTCTTTTTCTTGCAAAAATGGCAATCAAAACTTTATTTTGATTTGTCACCCTTGATTCTCAAAGTCGAGGAAGGGTGATTTTTAGGAATCCATTCACAAACTCCATGGATACTTTCTCCTTCTTTGCATCACTGGGGAAGTGGCCAAACAAACTAGTAGGGACCTGGTATCTCCCTCTTGTGATACTTTGGACTCAAATCTTGAGAACCACTTGTCATTGGCCACAACTTGGTCGAGCGTCTTCCCGTCACGATCAAGTTTTGGTTGTTAATCTCCACTCTTTAATCATTACTGCTAACACCAGTAAGCTCCAGTGTCATATGATATAATTACTCCCAGACTCTGCAACATTCCTTCGTGTTTGAGGGGACCACTCTGTACCATTGCTCCGTGTAGCATGTCCTATCTTCTCAGAAGAAATCTGCTTTTCTGCATTAAATCCTCTATTCGGCCTTGCTTCATAGGTTCATGGTTTGCAAAATTTGGTAAATCTAGTTTTGCCTGAACAGGTGTAAAAAACGTGGGCATTTTGGCAACATTAGAAAAAGAAATCTTTGGTTGCAGAACCAGAGGGTCTTGGGGGAGGAGCAGGTTGAAAAGAGTTACCCTGTCTGAATTTCTGTTTGATTGAAACCTCTCTCATGAAGCAAGCTTGGGAGGTAGACCTTTGTCATGCAAAAGGCATCTATTATCACACCTTTGGACGACAGAGTTAATAAAAGCTTATGCATTCAGAGGAAAGAGGTATGTAGTTGACATGTCCTTGATTCCAGCAAAGTGACCCACAATCATCTTCAACTTCCTCCGACTTACCACTTGAGTCCATTTCACACACTTGCAGAATTAGAACTCCTAATAAATTTTGGAGACCTTTTTACAGCATAGAAATTCAAGTGCAAGTGCTGCTCTGGATGAGAGACTGACACAATTGTTGCCCAGATTACATGATCCAATTCCTGAAAACCACTAATTTCCCTTTTAAAACTAAATTACCTGGATGCTCAGAAAACTTGGTGGCTCCTGATTTGAAAATATCCCATAAACAGTTTGTACCCAGGAGCAAAGGCAACAAAAGTAATGGGGATCACGTAGTTGGTTTAGGTTTACAGTTGTAGGTATAGGAGAGTTTATATCAGGGTTGTTTTGGTTTTCTCACAGTAGGGTTATTACTGTTCATTCTACTCCATTATGAGGCTAGCTAATTCGTTTCTATTTGTAACTTTGTTTGCTTGTGTCTTGTTGTAGTCCGGAAATACAGTTTGGTTTTTCTAATCTGGTTAAGATGAAAATGAGGTCTTTTTTTCCCCTTTTTCTTAAATTATCGAAAGCACAGTTTTACTTGAAATTTGCTTTTAAACATACTACAAATACAATTGAAATGTAAATTTTAAACCTTAAAATGACTTATATAAGTTCAGGCATGCATTTTCAACAATATTATTTATCGCGTAGACCTTTATCAATTTTCCTACAATTTGGTGTGGATGCCTTGGGGATTGAGAAATTGAATGCATGCCAATTAAAGGTAAAATGTTTCAAAAATTCTTATTTTTTGTACCTGTTTGTTCAATGTGACTTCGACAATGAGTACTTTTTTTTTTT
>MVGT01001741.1:19747-33494 GCA_002174775.1 Macleaya cordata | reverse complement strand
TAGTTGAAGTTTTAATTGACTACCATTGACTAGATTATGATTAACTAGATTATTAAATAAATTTTTATTAACAAAATCATTGAATAGTTAGTAAAATAATTTTTAAATTTTATTAAGTATTTTTTGTAATAATATTCTATTTTTAAAAAATTATTATTTTTTCTTATTTGTTAACTATAAAGTATACTATATATATAATAACTAAAATTTATTGTTTCTCATATTAATTATATTTTATTATGGAAAAAATGAATTTTTACTGTCTAAAAAGTAAGTGAGAAACACAACCATATAACGTGTGCTTTAAGGGCACCTAATAAGGTTATTTTTGAACGAGTTTTTTTTACAAGTTAGACGTCTTCAAATCAGCTAATTTTTTTTATATAATATTATCATTATTTATAGGATGTCCACCAAAAATTAACTCAATCAGAGATATCTAACCCTCCAAACAAATCACTTTAAATGCGTAAGGGTTATTGTCAACCCTAATCGGGTTGGCGGGTCAAGATTATCAAACCCGAACTTGATTGGTTTAATGATACGAGTTTCTTTTTTCAAATCCTAACCTTATGGCTAGTTTGACATTTTTCTATATAAAAAACAAGGGAAAGAGTCAGGGTCAGCCCTAACCCTAATATGGTTAACGAGTAACAGGTTAAAAATGCTCAACCCTAACTGCTAACCCTGACTTGTCTAGCCGGCGGGTAAAGTTAAAGGTAGGGTTTGGCGGGTTGGGTTAGGTTAGGGTGTGGTGGGCGGGTAAAGATTATCAAACCCTAACCTTACCAATTTATAAAACGGGTTATTTTTTTAACCTGAAACTACACAAAATTTATTTTTAAAACTGCCAAATACCAAAAACTTCACAAACTTTTCAATATATTTAATGCACTTTTAGTTCTAATTTTACTCTTATTATATGCTTTCTTTCATCACAAAAGTATATATATCGGTGGCAGAGAAAAAGTTTTTTTTTTTTAATCATTAACCACACACCCTTTGATTTCGTAAGTCCATGAGAATCCATTCAAATCCAAATTGACTACCCATGTAAAAATCAGGTTTTGACAAAATTTATATATATAGAAACATCAACCCAACCCAAGGGGTTACGTCGAGTTGATCGAGTTAGTTCGGGTTGATTATTTTTTATTATATTAGAATGTATGATTAAAAAAAAGGCCAAATCAAAAAATCAATTGATAAATAATAAATAAGGTTATTCAATTCAATTAACTTCATCAAACAGTAAGGTACTAGATTAACAAGAAGTTTCTAAATTAGCTGAGCATATAAGAGATGGTATTTCTAATTTTGTGCCTTGGTAATCCACGTGATCACCGTCTTGCACATGCACATTTTGTTGGACAAAAATGTCCCCACAGTAAATACACAAGCACCAACTAACTTTTTATTTTATTTAATTTTTTACAAAAAATGACATAACTTTTAAAATACAAATCAATTTTTTATAAAAATTATATTTTTAGAAATTATTTATTGAGATCTTCGAAATGAGATCAATCAACAATGCTTTTTTATCAAAAAAAAATATTATAAAATATGCAAATTCAAATTTGCATGTATAAACTAATATTTTTAATGAGTTCAAATTGCAAATTTGGATTTCTTATTGCAAATTCAAATTTGCATATATAAACGGAAATTTTTATTAAGTTAAAATTGCAAACTGCAAAAATTGGATTTCTTATAGCCAATTCAAATTTGCATATCTTTCGAGAAAAAAAAAACAGTGTCTGGTTTAGTTTTGAAGATCTCAACGAACACTTTCATGAAATATAAATTTTATAAAAATCTGATTTGTGATTTAAAAGATATAGCATTTTAAAGTTTCACAACAGAAATTACAAACTTTCTCTCTACTAGCTGTCCACCTTTATAAATTAAGAAAGAAAGGTAAAATTAGTAATACATAAAATAAAAAGATGCATACGGGTTAAAAAAAAACTAAAACGTTATTATTTGTTAAAGAAATGACTAAACAGTCAATAAAAAGCCCGTAGAAGAGATTTTTGAGAAAAGAAAAGTAGCTATGATCAAACAGTCAGTATACCTCACCAAAGGGGGGTTTTGGTCGATCTCTCTTACATACAATACAAATTTAGACTAAAATAAAATGTATCTAATATACAGACAATACAAATGTAATTAATATTTATATTTACTAGGAGTCGGACTCAGGTTGGGTTAACCAAGCCATCTTACCAAGTCAGACCCAAAGCTCTCAAGTTTTAAAAGTTCCTAGCCATGATCGAACTCATGCCTGGAAAATCTTGACCTAACCCAACCCATTGTCGGGTTTGTCGAGTTCAAATCATCCAACTTTTGCCCGTAATACAAATTAATTAAAAATGTTGTTTTCTATTTTCAAAATGTAGAAATATTTTTGCATTTTTTTTATTTTTATTTACTTTTATAGTAGACATTGTAAAAATATTATTGCATACAGTTTTCGAAAATAGATTTTAATGACATTTATATATTTAGAAAGCACTTTTGTAGATCACCATTTCTTCGTTTTTATATTACCTGATTTTGAAGCATGAAAATTTGAATTTGAAAGCAAATTTGAACCACCGGTGAGGAGTTCGCCGGCCACCGAAGAAAAGTTCGTCGGTCGCAGGAGAAGATGAAGCCGACCATTAGGGTTTTTTAGATATGAGATATATTTGAAATAAAATATTTTTAGAGGTTAGTATTCTCTTTTTAAAAACTAAGGACTACATTAGCAAATGTTTTTATCTCTTAGATTAAAAACATAAGGGTTATAAAAAGAGAGACTAAAATCACAAAAACCCATTATTTTAATAAAATATATATATTTAGAAAGTACTTTTCTATATCTCCATTTCTTCGTTTTTCTATTATCTGATTTTGAAGCGTGAAAGGTCCATGAGTTTTCTCATGTATTGTTTGTCGAATTTAGTGTCAAAAGTTAAACTCAAGAAGGTCAATGTAACTTGAGTTAGAGTTAGTGAGTCTTGGATCTTATCGAATTTATGGAAAGACTCCAAGAAGACTCCTCTCACCACCGAAAGATATCTTAGGATGGTAAGTAACTTAGATGCCTAAGGACCGTAGGTAGTTAGTTTATTTTCGACTAAAATAAGGTTTTTCCAAAGCTCAAATGGTCTTGAAAGACATTCGCTGAAAAACTAGTGTTATGGTTTCAAAACCAAAACTCACCTATCAACACTGTGCTTTCGAAACTGCTTCAAAAGTGGTCTTCAGGACACTTTTGGTTTCAAAACCGCTCCGTTAGTTTCGAAACTGAAACTCATCTGTTCAAACTACTTGCTGGGTTTGAAAGCAACCTTGCGTTTTTGAAACTGAAAACTGTTTTTATGACATACTACTTTGGGTTTCGATACCATGCTAGGCGGTTTCGAAACCGAAACTCATTCTGGGAACAGAAGAGTTTTGGTTTCGAAAGCACCTTCACAGTTTCGAAACCACTTACTGGGTTTATCAACAGATGTATTACGCTTTCGAAACCGTTTTTACGCTAAGAGCCGCCCAGATCCGCAAATCTGGGTTGTGTTTTTTAGCTGAAAAGTGCCTTTATTAGTTATTTTTCACCATTCATGTTTTAGGGAAGAACATGTATACGTGGGAAACATCTCTTAGTGGATTGAAAGGCTCTATGAAATGCTTTCTCATCCTCAATAATGGTGTCTAGCATTAAACCTAGAAAAACTTGTTTAATGTGAGTTTAGAGCTAGACATTTCATTATAAATAGGGGTTGTTCTTTCAATGTTCAATCAACTATTCACTCCTAACCTCAGTGTACAAGTTCTTGGCGAGTTTCAACTCTAAATTTTTAGCTTCCAAGCTTGTAGAACTTGGTTCAATCCTTCCTATTTCAAACCAAAAACTCTGTTTTTGTGTGCCGGTGGATTCCGGTGATTGAGCTTGAGGTGTCAAGCTCGTGGTGATATACTCGAGGAGTCGAGTATTGGTTCAAGGTGCGGGACTTGTGGATGTCAAGTTGGAGACGCATCACAGTCCACTAAGAGGCAAATTCGTGGAGTTCAAATTTGTGGAAGAACTGTACACCATAGCTGTTGGAGCATAGAGGGAGTCGTAATTCGTGTCCATCGAGTGGTAAATCAGTTTGTAAGTTTTCATTAACTTTTAGTGGATTCATTTCTGGACTAGGTCCCAGGGTTTTTTCAAGCTTCAGATTTTCTCGTTAACAAAATCTCTTGTGCATATTTTCATACTTGTTGTAAGATTGAAATATTGGATTCTTGTATTTAATTCCGCATATTAAGAATCGAATAAGTCACTATCCTTGTTTAGAGATTTTTGTTTTACTATTCATCACCTTAGTCATTTTTAATTAGGTGATTGTGTGATCCTTAATCTTAGTCACATTGACATACGGTTAATCCAACCAAACAGTAGGGCATTTAGGTTTTCAAAGGGTGAAAATTCAAATTTTGATGCAAAGTAGATAGAAAAACTAGTTAAAAACATAGTTTTATGTTTTGCAAAAATAAATTTGTATTTTTTTTTAAAAAAATGTAGGGTTCGGCAAGTCGGGTTATGGGTGGGGTTCAAGTGATTTATTTGCGACATATACACGCAATGCACAACTTTACGTGTGTTGGAGCCGCTAATTAAAATATGTCCCATATTTAAAAACAGAAATAATTTTCGGACCGACCGTTTTACAAATCCTATGCCAGACGCTTATGTGGCAGGGTGGGGCCCACCACTTTTCTCCTCCCAAAAGTGTTTTGAGGGGGTTTCCAATTTATTTGACAGTGGGACCCACCATGCTACGTAAGCGTGGGGCATTTCTTGTAAAACGGTCAGTAAGCACTACTAGTTTAAAAATACCTTAAGCGAGATTATGGACCAAGAGCGTCACCACGGGCAAGGGCACCAGCACCAGCACCAGCACGTGTGTGCTTACGTGGCGAAAAATTGAAAAGAATTGCGTCATTTTTCAGAAAACCAAAAAACGTGACTCAACTTTGGTATGACATAAAATTAAAAACACTTTCTCCCTCCTCTTTCTCTCTCTCTAAAAAGCCTAAAAGCTTTCTTTACTTTCTCTGTTCTTGAATCTTAATCTCCCTCTCTCGTTAATGGCTGCCGACGAAGGGAATTGGAAGATCAGAAGGATTCTTCATGAGCATGATCTGTATCGAAATCAGATCTTGCTTCCCATTGGGATGGTGAGGGAGTCTGTACTCCCTCATCTGGATCGAGAGCTTATGCGAACCATTGACTCTGGAATAGGCTATCAAGTAACTGTTATCGATGTCGACGACAACACACATCATCGGCTCGAATTCATGAAGACCAACGGCTCGTACGTTCTTAGAGGGGATAATTGGCGCCTGAATTTTGTGCAGCGCAAACATTTGGAGGAAGATGATGTTCTCGGCCTCAATTGGGATGCCATATTGTCGGTGTTCACATGATCTCTCCCGAAGAAAGCAAACCAGGTCAATGAACCGGAGGAGGTGGTCCTAATCTCATCAGATTCGGATGATAACCAGATAGATACAGAATTGCGATTGAAGCCGCCGGGTCAGTAACGTTTTGCAGTCATTGAAGTTTAGTAATCAGTGAAATTTAACAATATGTGAAGTTTTTGTGATAGATATGGTGATGACAGTAGCACTTTTGATCATATCAATTTTCTTTCTTTCCTTATTTTCTTGGTTGTAAAGAAGGGGGATACATACTAGTAGCACTTTTGTTTTGATGAATCGATTTTCTTTGGTTGTAAGGAAGGAGGGGTACAGACTACAGATTTGTAGGGATTAATGTCTCTGATCTGAGTTTTTTAGTACAGGTTTTGGGATCCTATATGAATGTTCTATTTTTTAGTACGGTTTTGCAGATGTAATATTCCTTTCCTTTTAATAAAATCGTTTAGCAATTGGTTATACGATGCTGTTTCTAAAAGTTTTTTAAAGCTCTAAATTATCTCTGCATCTAATGGTTATGCTTGTGAAAATTGAGATGATGGAATGAAATAGTTGGAATTTAGAAAGTTAACTAGGGTCAGGATGATTTTATTGCGGCATAAATGATATATATGACTCCGTATCAGTTCAGATCTTAGAGTTTCTTATTTTATCTTTTTTCCAACCGATTTCTAGATTTTCACCTAGCCATCTGTTGAATACAATGGATATGCCCAATAGATGTAGCAATTCGGTTAGATTTTTTAGAGGACTGGAACATAATTGATTATGGGTTATGTTTGAGCTGAATCCTTTCAGATTTCTACGTTTCAGTTCAGATCTCTGAGGTCCTTAAGTAACTCCATTTGGTTGTGAAGTTGAGAAGCTGAAATGAACAAACAATAAGAATTACTTGTCTCAAGATTGGTTTCAGTGTAAAAATAATAATAATAATAATAATAATAATAATAATTCTGTTTGCTCAAAAGGAGCTTTTAGAAATAGTATTATCTTGAAGAAAAAAATATTTTTCCACACTGGCCTTAGAATTAAGCCCTTCTAGTGTTTTGAATAAGAATTAGTTCCAATATGTTTTTAGTACTGTCATGAAACAATTAAAACAATCGCTCTGGTGATCCCAACAGCAAGAACAACATTTGTGACTGCAATTAGAATTGCGTCGGTGACTGAAATGCTCTTTTTAGTTGAAGTATAATAAATATTTCAATTGATGAGATCCTTATTTCCAGAGGTATCAACGAGAATGAGTGGCATGAATGGATTTCCAGATTTATTCAAAAGCAAAAGCTGTGTTAGGCTTCCCATTCTAGTAAGAAATATTGGGATCTTGCCTGAAAATATATCGTTCGAGAGATCTAGAACTTTTAATGCATATAATCCAGTAAGTGTTTCAGGGATCGGTCCTTCAGAGCAGTTGTTACTAAGGTTGAGTGCAATCTGCAACTTAAGCGGCACATACTGCATATAAAGAGAATTCAATTTGTCCTTCAGCTTTAATTGTTGCAGATCACAAGCTGGAAGACAGAGAAATGAAGAGGCGGTTAAAATTTTGAACTCTGGTTATTCTCTCTCTTCAACGACTCCTTTACTTAAAACGATCCTGCGATCAACGGTAGTTCAATCAATTCACTGGTCAGTCCTCCAGGTCCTTTTCCCAACAGATTTTGATTTATGTAAAGTTTTTTTCAGTCAATATTCGATTTCGTAATGCTTTTTTTTCTTTTTCTTTCTAGCTTTGAGCTTTTTTGGTTTAAACTGCAGTTTATGGTCACCTGTCTTTTCTGTATCATACGCCGCTTTTCTGCGAATGATAGTTGAACGGCTTTAGGTATGTGTTTTTAACTCTTAGATGCATACAATTATTGAGTTCCTTTGGTTTTTTTGAGAGTTTAGTGCAGATTTTTTCTGCAAGAATACTTTAGTAATTGGATCTTGCAGGCGGAAATTCTTAACCTCCGTAGATTGTGTAGTTCTTGACAACAATATCAAAGTTTTGCAATTGAAGATGATACTAATAGTTCGTATATGTATTTTGCTAATGTTAACTGTTGAACTCTTGCTCTGTATACTGTATTGGTCGTGCTCATGACACCGTTCTCGTTGTTTGTATGTCTTCACTAACTTCCCTACGTAAAGACTCCTAAAGGGAAATGAAAATAATGAGGTGGAGGTCCCCTTGAAGAAGAGGATTGCCTAAAGGGTTGATGTGTTCTTCTCTGTGCACCCGTATGCAACGCTTATTGTGCTTCTCTTTGCAACTACACTTCTTATTGGATTTGGTGGATTGGCATTGTATGCCTTCAGTGATGGGAGCCTTGATGAGGTTCTTAAACTTACATGGACTTTCATAGCAGATTCAGGAAATCATGCAGATAGGGTTGTCACTGGACCAAGGATTGTCTGTGTTTCTAAAAGTTCAGGATGCATGCTGATATTTGCAAATTGCAATGATGCTTGGTCTTGTTTTGTGATGCGATTTGTGAGATGGTGGATTCGTTACAGAAAGGGAAGAGTGAAGTCATAGAGAGGAGCCACATACTAATCCTTGGATGGAGTGACAAATTGGTAATTCACCACTGTGACTCTTGACTTTTTAATGCATTAAATTTCGTTGATGTATGTCAATTTTATATTTTAATTTAAATGCCATACTAATTTCGGTTATGATATGTTTTGTGATCGACTGAATAATTGGTAATGCACTAAGGTGATTTTGAACAATAGACTAAAATCATTACTTCTCATCACCAACCAACATTGAGGTGATCATCAGCTCTTGTTCTTGAGATTTCTGACGAACCCGGTTTCTGTTCCTATCTTCTAACTGAACATCCTGATTTCTAAGAACTCAGGGAATTTTTAACTGCCAAATGGAACTAGTTTTCGTTTCTAACTTGATCTGCCTGTTACCCATTTTCAGGTATTAGAGGCATTGGTTGCTCTAGGTTCAGAACTATGGATGTACAATGATGTTCCAATTAAAGAAAGAGAGAATAAGCCTACTGATGGTGGACATTTGATTCGGTGACATCTAGAGAGTGTTCCTCTGGAGACATTTGATTCTGTGAGTGTGCATAATCTCTTCCTGAAGATGATGAACTTGAGAGTTTTCTTTTTCTGTTTACATGTGTATGTATGTCCAAGCCTGTTTCCATCACCAAGTGTTTTTTTTTTTTTTTATAATTATTTTAGAGATTTTAGCTTGCATCTCATCTTGAGTGAAATAGGTTAAACATAGAAGAGCAGTTGACAATTTAGTACTGTAATGTCAACATGATAGTTGTCAACATAGAAGTTAGATTATCAAGGATCCCATGGATCAAGGGATTCACGGCCAATGAAAAACAAAGTTCCATCCTCAATAGAATTAGGGCAGAAGATACACAAAATAGGAGGGTTTCTGAATTAGCTATGAGTTGAAGGTGCCTAATAGAAGAAGATTTCTATCCTGTAACACTCCAATCCAGGAGCGAACCCTAATTAGAGAAGTAAAGAAAAATAGCAAAGAAGAAAGATAGTAAGCAACGAAGTTGATTCTCGTTCGAACAAAGTCCTAAACTCCTTTAAGGGTTAGCCTATAGTGGGACCTAATGGCTTACAAACTTGCAATTAAATGAAATCAAAACTACAATAATATCCTGAAACATAAAATTGAAAGTGCTAAATTCTATTGAAACCCCTTGTCGACTAGGATTGAAGGTTCAATGCCTTCATCACCAGGGGTTATAAATACAGCCATGGCTTGGCTCATAGTTATGAGTTCTAACCCAACAATAAAAAGCTCTACTTGTTGGGCACCTTTCTAACTTGATCATCGAACTGCCTTTGCAGGTAGACCCCCCCCATCACCAGCTTGTGAAATCTAGCTTCATATGTTTGTCCTCAAGGTCACCACTACCTCAAAGATCAAGTGAACAACTTGACAATTGAGATTTTCTTTGTCAGAAGTGGCATTCTCCCTGGACCTGGCTGGTTTGCTTCAAAATACTTTTGAAGTGCCTCTTTTCATTTCTCATTATTGTATTTTAAAATTATTTGACAATACTAGGGGAGAACAGATATCATAATAATGTTAAGATAGTAATGCTAGCATATATTAAAATTTTTGTTTGCTCAATATGCTAGGTACATAAAAATGTGAGGATTCCTGTTAACTTTTTTCATCACCAACCAACATTGAGGTGATCATCGGCTCTTATTCTTGGGATTTCTGATGAACAGGGTTTCTGTACCTACCTTCGAACTGAACATCCTGATTTCTAAGCACTCAAAACAAACTCATCATATTTGCATCAATACTATTCAATCGTATGCATTGTCTCTTCAATTACACATTGTTAATGGTGAAAATATTTTTATTTTTTCTCTGCAGATAAGGGAGGACATTTTAGGGTTTGAGAACGCATAGTTTTACATCAAAAGGTGGCCACAATTGGATGGTTTGCGTTTTGAAGATGTGCTGATTTCATTCTCTGATGGATGATTATGTTATCAAAGAAGGTGATGAAGTCCTTGTTATAACTGAGGATGATGATACATATAGCCCAGGTCCTATACCAGAGGTTATATTTCTTTCCACCCTATATAAAATGAGGGAGGTTATTGCACCCCCTCTTAGAACACCCCCTTATAACGCCCCCTCCTGTGGGGCCCACATACGATGCATCTAGGGGCTAATTTTTTTAGAGGATGTTCTTCTCACTATGTATATCATCATATTAAAAAATCACTTCGTTCTAAAACTTCTAATCCCTTCAAATTAATCTTTAAAAATTAGTAACTATTTGAGGGGTCAAATAGTTACCAATTTTTAGGAAGTAATTTGAGGGGGTTAAAAGTTTTAGAACGAAGTAATTTTTTAATATGATGATACACATAGTAAGGAGAGCATCCTCTAAAAAAATTAGCCTCTAGATGCATCACATATAGACCCCACAGGAGGGGGTGTTATAAGGGGGCGTTTTAAGAGGGGGTGCAATAACCTCCCTCATATAAAATAGTGGCATTTATTATACATTCGTCATTGAAGATTTATGAATATGCTTATGTTCAGTTGATTTTAAATTTCACAGATAAGCTTGTTTCGCGCGGTTGTGCACCTATAAAGATAACCTTACATGTGCTGCAGGTAGTTGCTAATTAAGGTTCAAAATCTATCTCTGTTTGCATTAAAGAGTCTTCCATGGCATGGTTTGCATAGAAATAGATTACTTGGATAAATAAGTTACCAGCTATTATCAACACATTTAATATGCCATCTTATATTGATATTTGTATCTTTCGAGTGGTGTGCATTTCGAGTGTTGAATAAAACTGTGAATAAATCTGTATTTTCTAGAAGGGCAATTATGATCTGTCCCTAGGAGCTGAGGGATTCAACTTTAGAAGCTAATTGAATACAATGGATATGCAATTCGGTTCGATTTTTCAGAGGACTGGAAAGTAATTGATTATGGGTTATGTTTGAGCTGAAACCTTTCAGATTTCTACGTTTCAGTTCAGATCTCTGAGGTCCTTAAGTAACTCCATTTGGTTGTGAAGTTGAGAACTATGGATGTACAATGAGGTTCCAATTAAATAAAGAGAGAATAAGCCTACTTGTGGTGGACAATTGATTCGATGACATCTAGAGAGTGTCCCTCTGGAGACATTTGATTCTGTGAGTGTGCATAATCTCTTCCTGAAGATGATGAACTTGAGAGTTTTCTTTTTCTATTTACATGTGTATGCCCAAGCCTATTTCCATTACCAAGTACTTTTTTCTTTTTTTAATTATTTCAGAGATTTTAGCTTGCATCTCATCTTGAGTGAAATAGGTTAAACATAGAAGAGCAATTGACAATTAGTTCTGTAACGTCAACACGATAGTTGCCAACATAGAAGTTAGATTATCAAGGATCCCATGGCTCAAGGGATTCACGGCCAATGAAAAACAAAGTTCCTTCCTCCATAGAATTAGGGTAGAAGATACACAAAAGAGGAGGGTTTTTGAATTAGCTATGCGTTGAAGGTGCCTAATAGAAGAAGAAGATTTCTAATCCTGTAACACTCCAATCCAGGAACGAACCCTAATTAGAGAAGTAAAGAAAAACAACAAAGAAAAAAGATAGTAAGCAACGAAGTTGATTCTCGTTCGAACAATTAAATCAGTATATGGGGGTGGCTTTTATAGCCTGCGGCATAAGCAAAGTTCTAAACTCCTTTAAGGGTTAGCCTGCAGTGGGACCTAAGTAACCCGAGCGCGGAGCGGGAGCGAGAGCGTCGGAGCGCTAAATTCAAAATATCTTAAGTTTTGGAGCGGGGAGTGCATTATATGCGATTTTTTATTAACAAAATAAATTTTTTAAAATGATAAAACATAAAAAAAAATTACGACTTAAAGTTTGTATTCTATTATTTCATCTGTTTTTGGTGAGCTTACACGTTTTGATTCTTTTATATAATTTATGATAAAACCCATTCCAAAGTCCATACCAAGGACTTCAAGCTGATAAAATTTTTGTTGAAAGTCGAAACGATGATGAAGTTAGTTAGCCTTCAATGTGTCGTTAAGGTGGTATTTTCAAAAAAATTGTGGAGTTGAAAAATTGGGAATATTAGTAAGAAATCTTTTACTTTTATTTTAATTGGAAGTATTAAATGCCGAGATGGAGTTTGCTTTTAATCACATCGATTGGTCAATGTTGGGGGAAGAGAACTGTGGACTTATAAAAACAGATATTGGAGATAAGCATATGAAACATATGAACGTAACATTAAATTTGGATCCGTGAATTGTAAAATGTGGAACCGCGAAGCGTAAAAAGTGGATCCGCGGATTAGAGGCGGAT
Source organism: Macleaya cordata (assembly GCA_002174775.1). Lineage (NCBI taxonomy): Eukaryota > Viridiplantae > Streptophyta > Magnoliopsida > Ranunculales > Papaveraceae > Macleaya > Macleaya cordata. The sequence goes on along the minus strand of MVGT01001741.1, from coordinate 21,192 downwards.
TCGCTTTGAGCGCCACCCAAGCTTAGCGAATCTGGTTACTAAGAGTGGGACCTAATGGCTTACAAACTTGCAATTAAATGAAATCAAAACTACAATAATATCCTGAAACATAAAATTGAAAGTGCTAAATTCTATTGAAACCCCTTGTCGACTAGGATTGAAGGTTCAATGCCTTCATCACCAGGGGTTATAAATACAGCCATGGCTTGGCTCATAGTTATGAGTTCTAACCCAACAATAAAAAGCTCTACTTGTTGGGCACCTTTCTAACTTGATCATCGAACTGCCTTTGCAGGTAGACCCCTCCCCCATCACCAGCTTGTGAAATCTAGCTTCATATGTTTGTCCTCAAGATCACCACTACCTCAAAGATCAAGTGAATAACTTGACAATTGAGATTTTCTTTGTCAAAAGTGGCATTCTGCCTTTGCTGGTTTGCTTCAAAATACTCTTTTCACTTCTCATTATTGTATTTTAACAGAATGGAACTACTCTACTTTTAATTGATGTCTTCAATCCTCCTTGAAACTTACATGCCTTGAGAAGTTCGGTAGCAATGACGTGTGGTGCGTAACGAGAGTTCAGTAAACTTCTTCTCGTGTATTGTGTAATAGTCATTCCTCCTTGCACAAGGCCCATAAATTCAATACTCTTCTGAGTTTGTGCCATGTCCGGAAAATACCTTTGCAGGAAGATTTCCTCGAATTGGTTCCATGTCATAGCTCCTACATTGTGAGTAATCGACAATACTAGGGGAGAACAAATTAAAGACAACCTGATTAGGGTTTGAAAATTCTATATTCCCTCATCATTACACTGTAGCTACAGGAGGTATAAATAGAATACAATGAGATACAAGGAATGTTCTAGAAGATAATCTAACGGTGGTGAGATAAACAAATGGACGGATAGGGATGACTAGTTATTGATAAGTCTGACCGTTGGTAGTGGAGTGTAGCTATCCGGTGTTATGCTCTTTGATTCAGTACTTCTATTGCTGTAGACTTGATGTGCAGCCATGGTGTCAATACTCCCCCTCAAGCTCGAGGGATGGGGAAGAACTCGAAGCTTGCATTGAAGGAGGAGAAAACGGGCTGAGGAGAGGCCTTTTGTGAATATGTCCGCAACCTGATCGTGAGACGGTATGTAGTTAAGAACCACCGAGTTGCATTGAACCAATTCCCGCACAAAGTGATAGTCTACCTCAACGTGTTTGGTTCTGGCATGAAAAATAGGGTTAGAAGCAAGTGCTAGGGCGCTGATGTTGTCACACCAAATCCTGGGTGCTTTAGACAGGAAGACGTGGAGATCTTTTAAAATGTCACAAATCCAGATCAGTTCAGCAGCGGTAATGGCAAGGGATCGATATTCGGCTTCCGTAGAGGATCGGGCGACTGTAGGTTGCTTCTTTGAACACCAGGAGATCGGATTAGGACCAAGGAAGA
>MVGT01002476.1:113316-134774 GCA_002174775.1 Macleaya cordata | reverse complement strand
GACCCAAGACCCAACCGTCCCCAATAAGTGTAGGTATTAATATCGTTGAATGTGTCCCTAACGATTAGGGACGGTTGAACAGCGTCCCAAATAGTTGAAAACGGCTAAGGAATTAACCTTTTTTAAGGACGGTTACAACCGTCGCAAATAAGTTGGGCATTAAGGACTACCAAGAAACCGTCGCATAGACCGTCCCCAATACTATCTATGACGCCTCGGTCGTCCACGGTTGCAAAACCGTCCCTAATACTTATTCGGGACGGTTTACGGGTATTGGGGACGATTTTAAACTGTCCCTAAACGTCAATTTTTTTGTAGTGCTTAAAGTGGCTTATGAAGTTAGATCGATCGAAGTAACCCACATGGCCAATGCTGGCGGACGCCTTTATCAGGCACTTCAACTTTGGCGGGGATACTAGAGTCACCCGCAGGCAGCTAGAAGCCATGTAGCAAGGGCCCAATGAATCCTTCACCGATTACATTGCAAGGTAGAGAAGGAAAGTTTGAGAAATGATCAATCGTCCTAGTGAGGAGGAACAAATAGCAATCATTCGAAAGAACCTGAGGCCGAACAACCAGAGAATGATGAGTGTTGTGACAAAATCCAGGCTGGACAAATACATTCAAGCTGGAACCCAAGTAGAGGACACCCTCAAAGACGAGATTTCCTCTGAGCCAAAGGTGAAGAGATTCGGGAAGGAACATGTGAAATATGTCTCTAATGGTCAAGGCCAGCAACGACCATGTCAGTTACATAGCAGCCGATCAAGTCAGCAGAATCAACAATCACAAGGTTATCGGGCTGTTCATAGTGGCCAACGAAGGGATCACGGGTATGGATCGAATAGGCCCAAGAGAGAGTTGTCTAAATTGAATCATCCTATGTGTGTACTTCTAGTAGGATTGTTAGAAGCAGGGTTGGTGACTCGCAGGGAACCATCACCAGTGCCTGAAACTCCTCCTCGAGGGTATAATCCAAGTCAACATTGCGATTTCCACCAGGGGCCAGGTCACCTGATTGACAATTGTTGGGCACTTAGGCACGAAATACAAAACTTGTTGGACAACGGGAAGATCTCTATGGAAGGGGTGTAAGTGCCCATGAAGCCTAAAATCAACACAAACCCGCTCCTGAATCACCAAAATGATGGGAGAAGGAACGTAAACTACATTGGGATAGAGGAGTCCGAAGATCCCACGAAGCTGATTCGAAAGAGGAAATCTGCGGAAATTGCGGCGGCCCACGATGCACCTACAGTTACAACAAGTGTGTATCAAGTTGGCGAGTCTAGTCAGAGTACTCTCACCCTCAATGAGCTTGCAACCAGGGGCAGGAAGCTAGAATTGGAAAAACTCTGGCCAGTTCAAACTAAAGAAACGACCCGAGCTCAAGAAGAGGAATGAGAGAATCAAGTTCCTGAAACCAGTCCAATTGTAACAGAGACCCCGTTGTTCACAATTAACAAGATGACCTCCGTTGGATTCAAGATACTGCCAAAAGGAAAGACTATCAGAATGGAGGATTTGTCAAGACCCCCAGTCAATTCAGTAGAAAGTATTATCCCAAAAAGTCAAGATCACACCTGGACGACCCAATGAAAACGAGCAAAGAATCCGACGAGGAATATCAGGAGGTCCAACATCAGACCACGGCAGGGAAAACTTATAAGCCAGCACACTTAAGAGCTGACAATCCAGTAGCAGCGGCCAGAGGTTCACTCTTCCAGGTTTTTTCACAAAAGCTTAGGGAAGAAAAAGACAAGCGGGTAGTTGACCAACCTCGGGGAACAAAAGCTAATGTGTCTGAAGCCTCTAGCAAACATAGAGAGGCACTTTTATCTGCGCTTAACGCCATACAGGTAGACACTGCAATAACCCCGGAAGAATTGGTGGCAACTATGGTCCAAGTCAGAGGAATCCCAGCAATATCATTCTCAGATGAGGATTTGCCAACATAAGGGGCAAATCACAACCAGGCATTGAACATCATAGTCGGTTGGAACCATCTAATCATCCCACTAGTGTTGGTGGACAATGGTTCAAGAGTGAATATTTGTACGCTGAAAATGGCTAGAATTATGGGTTTGAAAGATGAGGATATGGCACTCCAAGAGGGAACCACACAGACTGTAAAAGGATTCGATAATGGCAAGAAGTTAGTAACAGGCGAGTTCACGACCACGATTCAAATAGGATGGGTTTGGACAGAAGTTCACTTTTTGGTCATAGACATTGATGCCAACTTCAATCTGTTATTGGGATGCCTGTGGTTACATCTCCTCAGAGTAGTTGTGCAAGACTCTGACTGGTTCTATTTTAGGTGCGACATTCTTGCCCTTTTGATCAGCTCTTCTCTGAACCTCATCCTTATCACCGAAAATGACTATAATCCTTCCTTTGTAGGGGAACTTCACCTTCTGGTGCACTGTTGAAGCTATGGGAAATTCTAACTCTCAGAGTTCTAAGGGAAGGAACCGAAGATGAAGCCGATTGGATTCAGACCAGGGTAGACGCTTTGAACTGCATTGATGAAAAAAGGTTGGACGCAGCATGTCATGCACAGTCGTACCAACAAAGGATAGCTCGTAGCTTTAACAAGAAAAACCGACCAAGAAACTTGAGCGTAGGCGACCTTGTGCTCAAAGAAATCAAGCCCGTAGATCATTCTGACGCAAGGGGCAAATTCAAACCCAACTGGGACGGTCCCTACATCATTAAGAACATCCTTCCAAGGATGGCTGTCCGATTGACAGATCTCGATGGAATTGAGCATCAAAGGCCTACAAATGCGAACCAACTCAAGAAATACTACGCTTGAGGTGACAACTCGACTCTTAGACAAGGGGCAAGTAAAGCTGACAGAGGTCCAAGACTAAGGCATTTCTTTGGCCGATATCCAAATTACAAAAGAACCCAGTTAAAACTGCATTTCCGCTAGAAAACGAGTTTGAGCCTAAGCCTTTCCTTTGTACATAGTAAATAATCCCCTCTTTAAATCAGAGAGATTTTATCTTCTTGGTTGTACATGTGTTTCCGCCCTAGGGGCAACAATATCCAAAAATCCAAAAAAATCAAATATCAAAAATCCAAAAAAAAATAAATAGAAAACCCAAAAAGATCCAAAAAACTGAAAAATTCAAAAAACTGAAAAAAATGAAAAATGAAAAATCCAAAAAAATAGAAAATCTAAAAAGGCAAAACAATAAAATGCTCACAAGCCCTGAGTTAAGCAAGGGGCATTTGTAAAAGAGGGGAAACCTTGGAAAGTCAGACTCATCAATTTTTCGAGCTTTATCCTTTCTTTCTAGCCGACCTAAGCCACGCTATAACCTAGAAGACCGCATGGGCCCTGTAAGCGACACGAGTTTTTGGTCAACGGGAAGGGTGGTGGACCTCCAAAAAACAAAGAAGAGAAAAAATTCAAGAATAGAATTCGTAGTCTGAAAAATAAAGACTTGAGAAAATTTGATCCTTATTTGTGAGCTTTGAAGTGCAACACCCTGAGAGTCAGAGCACTAGTCGGCAGACACAATTAAAAGAGCAAGCGACATGGGTAAAAATGCAGACAGTCTTCATCTGGAACATCGTGACGTCCCAAGGGTAACGATATCAATGCTGGACTCAAGTCCCTAGATAAGTTGGTACCCGTCGGATCCAACGAGCGAAGTCAGATGATAAAGGGTGAAGCAATACAAGGTCAACCAAAGAAAGTGGCAACATGTCGATGTGACTTTTGCTAATCAGGCGAGTATTCATAATTGTATCCAAGCTAAGGGGTCTAATTGCCTTGTTTCTGCACTTTTTCAAAAAAAAAAAAGAAAAAAACCTTGTCCGGCGGGGATCCTATGAGGATAAATCTAGGATGCTAGGGGCATGCTTTGCATGGCTCTAGTTTAGGCGTCTGAGGCAAAAATCCCCAAAGGATAAGAGAGGTTTACAAAATATCGCGCGTCTGTTGCATTAGTTTCAGAAAATTTTTCAAAAGACGCGTATATTTTCAAAACCTTGTGTGGCAGGAAGCCTATGAGGAGGAAGCTAGGATGCTAAGGGCATGTTTGACATGACTCTAGTTTAGGCATCTGAGGCAAGTTTTCCAAAAGACGAGCGCATTAAAAAAATGCATGAAGGGTCACAACAGTTGGCATTTGGAAGTCGTCTGCTTTGGCGCAATTGGTGGGTTTGTTGAACACTAATCGAAGAATAAACTGCACAGGTGCACATATTCCAAACTCACTCCATTTATTTCATCTTATCTATGCGTCGATTAACAAGTTTGGCAGGGATGGCACTAACGCCCCCTAAGAGAAAAAAATAAATAAAAATAAGAATAAAAAATAGAGTTCCTTTATTTCATTTCCAGGCATACAAAGAAGCTTCGATCAATCCTCCTCATCTTCTCCATTACCATCAGCCGCATCATTGGTTGGCGCTAAAGTGAGGAAAGATGCATGCCAGGGACGATATCCCTCCACACGTATGGGATTCTCTACCGGAAGGATCGGTGGCTCAATCAAAGTTCGCAGATGCCAAGAGAGAGTGGTGGCAATAATGATGCGAGAGGTGGCAGGAGCAGGACCAAAGAAATGACCGAAAAGATCTGGTACAGGCTGATTAATCCCATATTGCCTGAGGATGAGAAGCGGGCAGTAAAAGGTCCTATGTGTAAAGCTCAAGATCGACACGATGTTGTAACCATATGTGTTTAGAAACTCCAGACGCATAGGCCAATAGTGAAGATGCCAGTGAACAGCCCTGTTGGACAGATGTTGCAGCCAACATACTGTGTCTTCTTGTTGACGGCCATGATAGCCACGCTCCCGGTGAACTCGGATCACATTCAAGGTCAATACACGATTCCCGATCGCGCCATTGAGCCGCAGGAGTTCCACGAGCCATATCTAGAAAAAGAATCAGGAGGCATTAATACCTCAGCAGTGATGAGAAGGTCAATGAAAAGAACTCGAAAGGGAGAATACCTGAAGCAAGTAGAGGCTACCCCAGATCTGCCTCGTCTGAGCATAAGAATCCAAGCTATCGAAAAGCTCCCCCAAAATGGCAGGCACATAAGCCCAACCCACTCTAGCCTACTTCAAGACAGCAACCACCGTAGGAGAGCACCTCCGTCCATCTATGTGAAATAGGTACTTACCCAGAAGCGCAATGCACAATGCCCGACAACGAACCTCAGGATCCTCGCATGGGCGGAACTGACGAACAAGGTTTTCAATATGAACCCCATTTGGAAGAAAGACATGGTCAAGAGAGTGGCGATAGCGCCCGCCTAAGAAACGACTGAAATCCAGACGGGAAACTCCATCGGGAGGAGGTGTGAAGAGAGGACCGTCAGAGGAAATGCCAAGGATTTTGCTAAATTCCTCAATGGTAGTGCACATGTCGCAGAAACCGAAACGGAAGATATGAAGATCACGAACCCAACAGGTGGTTGCCGCTCTCAAGAGGTCCATGTCTAAATGAAACCCCACAAGGCTAGAAACATGTCCGAGGCGGTGAGCTCTGATGAATGAATTCTCGAAGCCATCAAGATTGTGCACCCAAGCATGGAAAGCCTTCATTCTCTCAAAAAAGGGCTGCAGAAGAAAGAAGAACGAGATAGAAAAGGATTGGTGTTGATGTCGAACCTTGAAGCACCGAGTATTTATAGAACTCGGAGGGACGAAGAACGGGTTTGCCTAACTCCTCACATAGAAGCATGTGAAAGGTTTGAAGAAGCACGTGAAAGGTTAGAAAGAGAGCCTAGCTCCACTACCCCCATTAATGATGAAGTGGAGTCAAATGAGCTAAAGGAACATAGGTATGTGATGATTGTTTTCTCTCGAGGAAAAGTGAGGGGAAGAGTGCACAAGGTGTAAAAACGTATTCAATAGAGGAAATGATACAGCCAGTTCATCTCTCAGTTTTTCAGTCAGTCAAACAAGACCATTGAAGAAGATGAAGTGTTGATATAATTGAGTGGTGTAAAAACCCTAGCCCGACGCACGAGTCTCTCGGCAACGATCAAGCAAGAGATCTCCCCCCGCCATCTGGGTGAATTAAAAATTGCTAAAATGGATCTTTCAAAAGGAAAAATGATCTAGTTTTCAAAACCATCTTTCAGACCTTACACAACCCGGTAAAATGCCAAAGAATTGTGGACCACTCCTCGCCATGGCAAAGTTGGCAGGAGTGTGCATGTCCAGCGACCGTCCGACCAAGGACAACAATACAACACAAATCTACACACAATCGTAAGGGTCGAACTAGCCCGGAAGCAGACCGACAAAATTCATGCCTGGCTCTGGCTGACTACCAACGGTTAGCCGAATTCACAACCTAGATCATTAGACTTTTATGCTTGACCATTTCATCGGTGCGCAAAAATCAGGCATTGTCGGCCTCGCCATTCGACCACAATCGGTCTCTGCGCGAGGAGGGGCATCTGTAGACGCCAAATTTTCGCACACCTCAGAAAATACCGATTTTGGCCGCACCTCGATTTACCTGCAAAATTTAACAAAAAATTGGTTTAATGTTACTAAGCAGGCTTCACTCCATCGGTCCAAAATTTGGCTCAAGGTCAGAACGAGAAGAAAATCAAATCTCGGGGAACCCCGAACTCAGAGTAGAACTGATTCAGTCGAGGAACCGTAGGATTTTAATCCCTGGGTATCGCCACGTGTCACGACGGGATCGACTGATCCCGATTTTTCCCAAATCAATTATGTTTTGTCAAAAATCAGTTCTTGAAAGAATTTTTCTTAAAAATCAAATTTCAAAATGGTGGGGCCCATTTTCTTTTTTATAAGGAAAACACAAAAAAATAATGAGGTTTTTTTTTTTAAAAAAAAAAGGCCAACTTGGCGACAAGCATGGGGGGAACACTTCTTGTGTTTCCTCCATGCCCCCCATGCACGTGGTGGGTTGTGCCAAGGAAAAGATAAAATGGGGGGAGAAGAGAGTTAGAGAGAGACTGGCAGGGGGAAAAACGAACAGAGAACTGAGTAGGAGAGAGGCAGATCGAAGGAGATCAAAAGAGAGATTGGGAGAGAAATCAGGGAGAAGAGAGTTAGAGAAAGAGACTAGTAGAGAGGAGAACACAGGAGAGAGGACTGAGGGAGCTGGAGAGTTATCGAAAAAGAAAAAGACTGAAGGAGAGAGAGAGATTGAGAGAGAAACGAAGAGAAAATTAAGGGAGAGAACTGAGAGAGAAAACAGAAAAAAGAGAGGGAGAGAACTGTCGAGAGGTCGAAAGAGAACAGAGAGTAGAGAGCGAGAGAGATCGAGAAGAAGAGTGAGGAAGAAAAAAGAGGGAACAACGACACAAAAAAGAAGGGAAGCAGCAGCAGCAGCTGCTGCTGCCGCTGCCATCTGAGATCGAGGAAGAGGAGAGAAAGAAGAAGAAGAAGAGAAGAAAGAAGAAGAAGAAAAAGAAAGGAAGAAAAAAAAATTTGGCGTATGTAACAGACGCCCGGTGGAGAAGAAGAAGGGAGGAGGAGAGAGAAAAAAAAAGTTTTTTTTTCCTTTTTTTTTCTTTTAATAAAAACAGAAAAAAAGGAAAAAAATAACGTTTTTTTTACAAAAAACAAAACAGCAAAAAAAAAAAGTAAAAAATAATGTTTTTTTTTTAAAAACATCTTTACAAATGCAGTTTCGCAAAAAAAAAAAACAGTTTAATTTATTTCTCATCTACTTTTCCTCCACAAAAATATTTAGCAAAAAAAAAGAAAAACAGTTTTGACTTATTTTTCTTTTTCTCCCTTGCATTAACTGCAAAAACAATTTTGCAACATCCCTAGAATTTTGGTTTTCTCCACTTGGACAAGGAGTGGGGTCCGCTTATCACCCCCATCGCACATCGACACGGGGAGAGATTTTTTGCAAACGGGTCGACGGGCTCGTGTCGACTAGGTAATAATCCCTGTCTCATCTTTTGTTTTCTTCCATTGTTGAGTTTATATTCCATGTGATGAACTGGCGATGTAACGGTGCTTTGACGATTCAATGAAATTTCGCATTCAACTTTTGACGGTAAAAAATGTGGTAAATGTAAATTTCATATCATGTGATTTTTAGCATGTTACGTGATTTATGTAAACTTTGCATGAGTTTATGACACGCATACATGCCACATGATGTTTACATGAAACATGAGTTAAAATCTTCGCATTAAATGTTTTGCATGATGCATGCATGAAATGATCAAGCATGTGACAATGGGGCAGTTTCCACACTGAGCATAATACATCTTTTTCGACATGAGTTAGTATCACTATTTTGCCATGTTCAACATGATTGACATCGTGCATGTGACTTTATCATTTTTGCATAAACATTTTTGCACTCCCGTCTTTGTGCTTAAAGCTTTGATATCATAAGTTGCGCTAATTTACTCGTTTGTTGGCTTAGAGTCATTAGTGACTTGTATTAGTGTTTTGATTACTTTGCTAGTTTTAGATCAAAACGTTCAATAAGCCTCTAAATAAGCTATTTTAGGCCTGTGGGCCCATCCGTTCGTGGTGGGCCCACAGGCCCTCCTTCGTTTCCCCTAATTTTTAGCCTTCGGGCTCTCTTATGATTAATATGAGCTTAAGAGCTCATTTCTCGGGGTTGGGCCTAAGGGCCCGCCTCCATGCTAGGCCCACGGGCCTAGATCCATTTTTCCAGGGCCCAAAGCCCATCACTATCACTCGGGCCATTAGAACCTATCCTCTTCTTGTGGGTCTAAAAACCCACATCCTCTCATGTCGGGCCTAAGGGCCCGATAACTGGCCAAACCCTAAAAACAAACAATAATAGAGTTTAAGGTCTCTAGCTTAGTTCACCCTAGGGTTAGGCTCTGCGTGCATGTAGCTTTACGTTGCATTAGCCTAGATTGTGTGTTGTTTTCGAGGGTGTGTAGGGTTCCACTCGATATGGAATTCCCATTCTACCCTCACTTTTGTTTCGCATGTCATTTTCCAGATGCATCACATTTAGCTTAGAGATCTTCATACATATAGAGTCAGGGTCATCCTTAATCAGATTAGGAATCTTTTGATACTTTCGTGCGGTACTAGAGCATAGGACCTTTCGAATGAGGTATGGGCATTTTAAATTTGTGGTAATGCCCTTTGGATTGACCAATGCACCGACAACTTTTATGGATCTGATGAACCAAGTCTTTCAACCCTATCTAGATCGTTTTGTTGTATGTTTGTGGATGACATCCTGGTCTACTAAAAAACTCAAGAAAACATGAAGAACACTTGAAGACAGTGTTACAAACCTTAAGGGAACATCAATTGTATGCCAAAAAGAGAAAATATGACTTCTGGATGACCGAGGTGTTATTTCTTGGGCACTTAATATCTGAATGAGGAATCGCTGTCGATCAGTCAAAGACTGCAGCTGTAGCGGGTTGGGAACGTCCGAAGAGTGTCGTTAAGATCCGAAGCTTTTTAGGCTTAGCTGACTACTACTAGAGGTTCGTGGAAGGGTTTTCTAGCCTGACGGCTCTTTTACCCGCTTAACTAAAGGGGGTAAAATTCGAGTGGAGTCGAAAGTGTGAAGAAGCTTTAGAGAAACTCAAGCAGAAATTGAGAATGTGTAATACCCCTATCTCTATTTGTTGTTTATGTTGGGGGCAGCCATTTGGGTTAAGGGCACCTGGTTAGAGTTTTATTAGGGTTGGGTGCTATTATCTATAAGTATTAGCTAACCCTAACCCTCCCCCATTTGTTCCCATCGGTTAGGAGAGAAGAGAAGAGAGGGAGAAGGCTGCTCAGCCATTGCAAGGGAGAGAGGGAGAGAGAGAGCCTNCCAGCAGTGGTCGATTTCCACGAGTTAGAGTTGCAGCCAGGAGCAACCTATGTAGAGAAGCCTTATAGGATTCTTGACTACAAGGAACAGAAGCTGAGGTCGAGATCAATGCCGTGGGTGAAGGTGCAGTAGCATCATCATGATGAGCGCGAGGCCACGTGGGAAAGAGAAGAGGAGATGCGCGCGAGTTACCCGGATCTTTTTGTTGAGGTATGTGCGATTTCGAGGACGAAATCCTCTTTTAGGGGGGTAGATTGTAATACCCCTATCTCTATTAGTTGTTTATGTTGGGGGCAGCCATTTGTGTTAAGGGCACCTGGTTAGAGTTTTATTAGGGTTGGGTGCTATTATCTATAAGTATTAGCTAACCCTAACCCTCCCCCATTTGTTCCCATCGGTTAGGAGAGAAGAGAAGAGAGGGAGAAGGCTGCTCAGCCATTGCAAGGGAGAGAGGGAGAGAGAGAGCCTCTTGAAGGAGAACCCATGGTTTTGTGAAGAAGAAAATCTCAGAGAATCAAGTTGGTTGCAGAGGATCTTCTTCATCTTCTTCTTCTTCCTTTGGGTTTCATCTTCCTTGGTGATTTGAGGCAAGTAGTAACTTGCTCTTTTGGTGTAGACTTAGGTCTTCCACTTTGCTTTGATGAAGTCTTAGTAAATGCTTGCATGAAAGCTAGGTTTATGCTTAGTTTACATAACCTAATCCATGAATGAATGCATAGAAATTGGGTTTTAATGGATAATATATGTTAACTAGATGAATGAAGGCATGTATCCATGTGTGTATGATTTTCATTGGTTAAAGAGCATGAAATCTATGTATATTTAACTTGTATACAATCCCCTAAGGTTGCAGGCCAAAATCCCAAGTTTCCATGGAGTTTTGTTGAAGAACAAAACCCAGAATCGCGAGAAAACCCAGGGTGTATCGATACCCATTTAGGGTGTATCGATACAGCCCCAATCTGAAAGGGTGTATCGATACCCATTTAGGGTGTATCGATACAGCCCCAATCTGAAAGGGTGTATCGATACCCATTTAGGGTGTATCGATACAGCCCCAATCTGACAGCATGTATTGATACCCATTTAGGGTGTATTGATACTCCCTCAGCATGTAAGTTAGTATCGATACGCATTGCCTTTTGACCCTAAAATTGGTTTTTGATAGTTTCTTTTGTGTAATTAGTTCTTGTATGAAGGATATTATGATCATGTTCATGCATGCTAATAATGGATATGTATTTATAAGTGTAAAATGCATAAATGACTTATTGAGAACTATTTCCATGATGATGAGAGATTGTGGACACATAGATAATGTGTAAGATACTTCCATAAGTTTGATGTATGCTTAAATAACTTGTTTGGCACGTGTGCAAACATAGTTAGGTCCTGTATAGGCCTGGTCCTCTCCAAGCGAGGTCTTCGGAATCGCCAAGTGAGGTCTACGGAATCACTTGACACGTAAGTAACGCCGACAGGGTTACCAGTGTTCGGGGGATGGATTTCGAGGCGGTTTCATCAGACTTACGTGGCGCACGGCCAGTGTCTCGATTGAACTACAGGAATGGGTGAAACGTGGGTAGTAACTAGAGAGCACTCTTTGTTACGAAAACTTAATCTTAATCGAAGAACATAAAACACAACAGCCGTGAATCTTGTGCATTGCTTTACATTACTTTATTCGTTATCTTATCGTTGTTAATACACTGAAACTTGTGAAGCATATGGTTGACCCGAATCTAAGCCAAGGGAACTAGTGAACTTGCTGGCTAGGTTTTGACCTAGCACCGTTATTTTTACAGGTCCAAGACAACAGGTGAATCCTCGCTAGAGGCGGTGTTCACGTAGGCAGGATCTAGTCTTCGGAGACTTGCTTAAGTTCCGTGAAGACGTAGGACATCCTTTGCGATTTCTTTCAGTTTAGTTTGGACATTGTTTAGTCCTTTGATGTTTGGGATTATTTAATTATCCATTTGTATGACAGATTATCTTTAAGTTGATAAAGTTTATTTCAGCTTTATTGTACTTGTGTTGTGAATATGAGTGCAAGCTTCTTGTTAGCTTGGTGAACTGCGCTCACCGTAGAGCTACAGGTTGTTAATGGTTCCGCCGGAAATGCCTAGTTCTCATTGAGTAAGGGCTGCAGACCCGAAAGGTGAGGGCGGGGCATTACAGAACGTCACCGATCTTGGCGACACCTGAACCAAGAATCAGATACGTCGTATACTGCGATGCATCGAGAATCGGTTTGGGAAGTGTAGTAATGCAGGAAGGAAAAGTGGTGGCATATGCTTCACGACAACTCAAGGAGTACGAGAAAAACTACGTTACTTATGACCTTGAACTTGCAACAGTGGTTTTCGTACTGAAACTTTGGAGGTACTATCTCTATGGAGAGAAGTTTAAGGTGTACTCAGATCATAAAAGTCTGAAATACATTTTCACACAAAAGGATCTGAACTTGAGACAAAGGAGATGGTTGGAGTTTCTGAAGGACTACGACTTTACCCTAAATTATCATTCAAGGAAAGCAAACATGGTGGCAGATGCACTTAGCAGGAAGCATCAGGGAACAGTCGCTATGATGTTGCAGATGGTGGATGAGTACGATCTTTGGGTGGAGAAAGGTGACAGGGAAACATACCTAGCTAACATGGTGGCAGAACTGGGGATTACCAAGTGAATCGTGGAGGCACAAAAGCAAGACAGTAAACTATAGGAAGTTCTGGGAAAACTCGGCACTAAAGAGGCACCCGAAGGATGGACACAAAGATCTGATGGGAGATTAAGTTTCCAAGGAAAGTTATGTGTACCAGAGGATGAAGCACTTAGAAAAGAAATCCTGACTATGGCTCATGAATCAGTTTTTGCCATTCACCTGGGGAGCATAAAGATTTATAATAATTTGAAACGGCATCTTTGGTGGAAGGGAATGAAGAAGGACATTAATTTGTATGTATCAAAATGCATTATCTGCCAACAGGTGAAGATCGAGCACCAGAAGACTGTAGAACCACTAAAGCCACTTAATGTAGCAGAGTGGAAATGGGACTTCGTAACAATGGACTTTGTCACAATGGACTTTGTGAGGGGTGGTGATATCCCAAACGTAAGTCAATCTTCGAGAAGAATCTAGCTCCCTTTAACTGGTAAAAAAGATCATCAATTCTAGGAAGTAGGTACATATTTTTTATTATGATCTTGTTGAGTTTCCAATAGTCAATGTATAGCCTCATTGACTCATCTTTCTTTCATACAAATAATACCGGCAGTCCCCATGATGTTGCAGTTGGTCCAATAAAGCCAAGTTGTTGCAATTCTCTCAACTACTTTTCTAATTCGTCGAACTCCTGTAGTGCCATCCGATAAGGTGGAATCAAAATCCCTTTCGTTCCTGGTTGCACATCAATGGCAAACTTTATTTCTCTCTGGGAGGTAAACCGGGTAATTCCTTAAGGAATACATCCATGAACTCTTGTACAATGGGAATATCTCCTTCCTGAGTTCCTGCAGCTCCACTCTCCTCCAGGAAAGCCAACAAGGCTCGATGTTCATTAGTACATTTAGGCCTAGCCAATCCCAGTTGTGATGAGTTCCTGATTCGATCTCCATCTCTTCGGACTGACAGCTTTTGTCCATCCGGTGTGAACAAGGTAACATTCTTTTCATAGCTGTTTAGGGCGGTATTATGGAAGGACAACCAGTCCATCCCGAGAATCACATCATACCCAACCATATTCATGAGTATGAGATCCGCTGTTAATTCTCGATCAGCAAAAATGATTACACAATCCTTACATACATTGTTTAGAGTAACGGTCCTCCCTACGGGAGATGCGATATGCAAAATGATCCCTAAAGGTGTAACTTCAAGACCAAGACATGTATCAAAATGCACAGATATAAATGAGTGTGTAGTACCAGAATCAAATAATATTTTAGCCCAAGAGCTGTAGACCAGAAATCTACCTTCAATAACTGCATTCTCTGATTTCACTTCTAGTGGCGCCAGATGGTTGATATGTCCCTGCACTCTGGCCTGACCCTACTGAGGTGGCCTATACTGCAGTGGTTGATTATTAGGCCTCTACTGTCCCATAGCCAATCTATGTCCACCCTGTTGTTGTCCGTTTCGTTGTGGTTGTTGTTGTCCTTGTCGACGATAGTTATTTGCTCAATTTCCCTGCCTCTGTGGAGGTTGTGGGCAGTTTTTTACGATGTGCCCCCCTGCTCTGCATCTGTAGTACTTTCGTGCCCCCTTATTACTTGGTTAGGCCTGAGCTTCTTTGAAGGCTTAAGATCGTTGAGTTTGTTTGGGATTAGGCTTTTACCTCTTCTTTTGCTTTCATTGATCTCTCTCCTTTTGTCCCTTCTCCCAGTCTGCCTCAACCACTAGTGTCGTTTCCACCACCCTTGCATACGTTTCATGTAGTACAATTTGGTACTAAGCATACATATCATATTGTTATGTATATGATACTATTTATGTATATATGTTACTGTTCATATATACAGTATGAGGGAGGTTATTGCACCCCCTCTTAGAACGCCCCCTTATAACGCCGCCTCATGTGGGGCCCACATGTGATGCATTCAAGAGCTGATTTTTTTAGGGGATATTTTTCTCACTATGTATATCATCATATTAAAAAATCAGTTCGTTCTGAGATTTCTAACCCCTTCAAATTAACCTTTGAAAATTAGTAACTATTTGGTAACTATTTGAAGGGTTAAATGGTTATTAATTTTTAAGAAGTAATTTGAGGGGATTTAAAAGTTTTAGAACAAGCTAATTTTTTAATATGATGATATACATAGTGAGGACATCCTCTAAAAAAATTAGCCCCTGGATGTATCACATGTGGGCCCCACGAGAGGGGGTGTTATAAGGGGGCGTTCTAGGAGGGGGTACAATAACCTCCCTCATACAGTATAGTTCCTATATACGGTACTGTTCATAACACACTATTCATAAAATTCTGCTACTAGACTATATTTTGTGAAGTACTGTTTGTAGAACACTATTCATCTAGTACTATTCATTTTGTACTTTTCATCCGGTACTATTCATATATACGTATATTTTAATAATTGTTATATAGTATCATGCAACCATCCTTTTACATAAGCTTTCTGTAAAAAAGTTTATTAATCTAAACACATTTAAATAGACGCACACATAACATTTAAGCATTCTCTTGACTATCTGAGTCAAGTTTAGGACAATTAAATTTTTTAGGGCGTTACATTATCACCCTCTTAAAAGAATTTCATCCCGAAATTCAAATCTAACCAAACGGTAGAGCGTACCTAGAATCATTTAAAGGTATTTTGTCTATATCTCGAACTTAAGTTCCCATGTGGCTTTATCACATCGTCTGCCAAAGCAAAGTTCACTATCTTAGGTATCTATGATCTACAACGGTTTTACTTTATATAAGATATAATCTCTCAATTTAACGTTACGTCATTCAATCACATGGGAGAGATCAAAGTAGTATCTCATAATATTGAGATATGTAAAATATTATGTATCCTTGCCTGTTGTAGTGGTATAGCTCAATTGTAAACAACTTTTTCAACTTGTTTGAAAAATTTGAAAGTTCTAATGTATAGAGAAATGAGCTCCCCTTTCTTCTCAAATCTCTGAGATAAGGTTAGACTTAGAAAATAACGTTTCCTTTCTCTTCTTATATGACCGTAGCATATCTTCCAGTGTTTAGATTGTCAATTTAAATTAACTTCCAATTTGTGGATGTTAGGTTGTACTCATTTCGAGTTTCATTTCCATAGCCAGTTTGAAAACTTATCCAAAATTTGGATGTGAAGAATGGATCTCTATCCTAAACTATAGATAGTTTCACTCATTGTAATTTTCATAGAGTATACTTAATAATGAAATAATTTCAGTCTTTTTCGTTACTAGAAAGTGAGCAAATTTGGTTAGCTGATATACACTAACCCATATAGTATCTTTCTCTTCACATGTTTTTGGTAACCCTATAACAAAATCCATTGTAATAGAGTCCAATTTCCACTTGGTTATGCGTGGTTAATGTTTATAACATCCATGTTGATATTTGGTGTTCTACATTTACTTGCCTATATAGCTGACATCTTGCTATACAAAATGCTACATCTATTCATTCTCTACTACCACTATTGTCGTGTCATATCTGGGTACATCATGGTCGTACTAGGATGATTGGCGAATTGGGATTTATGAGCCTTGCTGAGAATCTCTTTGTGAAGTTTACCATTCTCAGGTACACAGAGTTGACCTATATAGAGTATTCTTCCTTACAATCACTGGGTACAATCCTCAGGTGCTTTATGCGTCACAAGTTTCATTCAGATTCCTTAAAGTCCTGAATTTCGATGTTAAGCTTTTACATCCTTCTTGAATATGCACACTTTAGTGCAAGACTCGGCAGGAAAAATCATGTAATATACAGTATACTACGAACTGGTTTCGCATCATCATCCTCGTAACCCTTACAAGGACTTCTTGTATTCAACGCTCTATTCAAAGTTAGCTTATTTTGGGGTTGTCTTGCTTCTGCTTTCCTTATTGAGTTTGCGATGTGGTAAAAATAAAAATCGTCGGAGAATACATGATTTGGTGTGAATAATCACCCAGTGACTAACCTCCTCCGTTGTTTTCACTTATCCACATAGTTGGTCCATCTTGGATGATCAGTCCAAATAGTGTTATCCTATATAGTATGTGTCACATAGACGAAGAACCTACTATTTTTCATCACACTTCCATCGTCATCCCCGATTTTAAAGTAACACCATGTATCCACCGTACGTAATTTCTTCCAACGTTATGTTGCTTCAATATTCTTGCAAATTTTGCATACAAAAAATTATATTCGTGTTCGTATCCTCGATATCCGTCCAACGGTTTCGATAATTAAGTAATAACCGAGGAATATAAACTTCACGTTTACTTCCTTGAATGAAAAGAATAATTCTACTTATTCAAATAAAAAGTAAAAATTAACTTTCTACTAACTTGAGAATAGTTTAATGTTATCCGATATGATGTTAACCTATCCACTTCTGGGATTACATCATATCCAAACATCTCAAAAGAGATCAAACCAACAACTAGTTTTCGATCAATAAATTAGATCAAACAATTCTTATCGATTAAAACAAAATCAACCGACCTTCTTTAAAAAGTCAAGCACACAGTACGTTCCAAACATAGATACAAAATACATTGGGATACACCAATGCATAATTATGGCATTATAATCGTATCACGAATGTGTCACATCATTTTCCACTAATGAGGTTCTTTAAATTAGAATAATTATATGTGATATATATTATCTTCTTTTTATCACCATGTTATAGAAGTATTATATGATCATATTAATTGAATGGATCAACTAACTCCATACACAACAGCTATAGGAACAAAAAATTCCTACAAAGGTCGTACTAGCAGCAAACCTTAATTATTAACTATGTACAATCAATCGTATTATAATAAATTTTTTAGTTATTATCCCACCCTAAACAACACAGGGTTTATCTTACTTATTTTGGTTCTAAACTGAACACACTCTTACTCTAAATAAGGAAGAAAAAGAAAAGAATTTGCATACAATTTAAGTACGCGAGAAAATAAAACAAAAACAACTTTGTCATTAAAACAAAAATTTGAAATGAAATTTTAAAACTCACAAGCCCAAGAAATCAGGAACTTGTGCTCTGATACCAAGCTTTCACACCCAGATTTTCGATACTCTAAATCCGACCCGATTCGTTGAGTCCGAATACCAAAATGTGATTAATGTAATAGAAGTGTAAGTTTAAGTAATAAATAAAACTCATTTGCTTTACTTTTAAAAGACAATGAATTTAAAACATTTAGATAATGGTTTACTTTAGTCAACATTGGTTACCTTAAGGTCAAGTCTAAGTCAACTAATCAAGGTCAACTTATATCAAGGTGAAGTAAAATCACTATTTAGGTCAACGCCCCTTGACTCGTAAAAGTCGATCAAGTCAAAGAAAGATAAAAATCAAATGTTTGAAAACAATTTTTTGCTGTCAACTGCACACAGTTGAGTAAATTATTCATAACTATCTAACCATAATTCAAAATAATATAAATAAAACCATTACAAAAACTATATTAAAATGTCTACAACTTCCTCTGAAATAACCCAACTCAATTCTGATCATAAGGGGCCAAAAAAGCATCTGAAATACTGATACAGATGTGTATACGAATTTTAGAAAATAATATCAAATTTTTAATAATAACCAGAAATCAGTAACTTTGAAGAGCAATTACTCTCTAATTAGAAATCCGAAATACATGCTATTTAGGTCAACGCCCCTTGACTCGTTAAAGTCGATCAAGTCAAAGAAAGATAAAAATCAAATGTTTGAAAACAATTTTTTGCTGTCAACTGCACACAGTTGAGTAAATTATTCATAACTATCTAACCATAATTCAAAATAATATAAATAAAACCATTACAAAAACTATATTAAAATGTCTACAACTTCCTCTGAAATAACCCAACTCAATTCTGATCATAAGGGGCCAAAAAAAGCATCTGAAATACTGATACAGATGTGTATACGAATTTTAGAAAATAATATCAAATTTTTAATAATAAACAAAAATCAGTAACTTTGAAGAGCAATTACTCTCTAATTAGAAATCCGAAATACATGG
Organism: Macleaya cordata; assembly: GCA_002174775.1. Classification (NCBI taxonomy): domain Eukaryota; kingdom Viridiplantae; phylum Streptophyta; class Magnoliopsida; order Ranunculales; family Papaveraceae; genus Macleaya; species Macleaya cordata. The sequence continues at coordinate 116,269 of MVGT01002476.1, read as the reverse complement.
TATAATACATTTTTGAAAAGAAAAAATCAAGATGTATAATTTTATCAGAAATAGACTTGGCTCAATTTTGAACAAAACCTGTCCAAATATACCATTTTATAAATCTGACAGTATAAATTACAGAATTTTTACAATTTCGTATAAAACCTAATTGCTTCAGTTATTTATGACGAAATTAAATGTATATTAATACATCAATTATACAATTTAAAAACTTAACATCTAAGCTCACATGAATGTTACAACAATAAGAATTCTTATAAAGCAACCCTTATCCCAAGTGATAGAATAATAGTTTAATTCATCAGCTACATTTATATCAGCCTGAATAACTCAAACCATTTGCTTCTTAATCTGTATAGCCTAGTATCTTTCACCCTCAACATAACCTGTAGGAGGATTTAAGGGTAAGTAAACTCAGTAGGCAAATATCAACTCAAAAATAATAGATTGAAAACATGATTCATCAAAATCACAAGAATAATTAACTGATGAACTTGTAAATAAATTACCATTAAATGATTTATTTTCTAACTATTTAATATTTTATCTTGCATTAAACTGGGTAATAACTGCTTCCTCAGGCAGAAACAACGGTCGACCGCTTCCTTAGGTGGAAACAACGGTCTAAGGGGGTCTCCCTTTTCCTACCCATTTGATTAATGTTTACCTAATCCTTTTTAGATATATTACCAATCTAAATCAATTTTCATCACTTAAAAATAAATAGTGATCACATTTAACAAAATGCATATTTAATTTGTAAATAGTATAAAATAATTCATCTCGATACATTTTCATAACAAAATATAAAATAAGTTTTAGTTATAATAGAGGGAAGTTCCACATATCCAGCTACCTTATTCGATATCTCCAAATCCAATGGTGTAGATTATCAAATTTTATCACCTTGTTGATACAACATATATACATATATATATATATATACATATATATATATATTGTTACTTATGGTATTTATAGGTATAATTCCTTATAATATAGAAAATATATGAGAGTTATAAAAAAATATGTTAGAGGGAGAGAGAGAGAGGATGGGAAAAAGGATGCAATACAAATTAGAAGAAGAAATGAGGGGTTTATATAGTTTTAAGTTTAGGCACTGTAGAGATGGGAATCCCTGTTCCAATAGTGAACACTATATAAATTGCGGCTACTATATACTGTACATATTACGGCTACTGTACAGATTGCGGCTACTATACACTGTACAAATTACTGCTACTATAGAAATTGCGGCTACTGTATACTATTCAAATTACGACTACTGTACAAATTGAGGCTACTGTAGTGGCGGCTGGTACTGTAGTGGCAGCTACACTGTACCACGTGTAAACCATTTTACTGTAGTGACGGCTTGAGTATAAAATCTGTATACTAATTACGTATACGTCACTGTTCAATTATATGGTACTATTCACTCATGACATAAAACACTTGATTTACTTTACTTGTAATCTAATTCATGTAGTACAATTTGGTACTAAGCATGCATATCATATTGTTATGTATATGATACTATTCATGTATATATGTACTATTCATATACAGTACTGTTCCTATATATGGTACTGTTCATAAAACACTATTTATCAAATTCTGTTACTAGACTATAATTTGTAAAGTACTGTTTGTAGAGCACTATTCATCTGGTACTATTCATTTTGTACTATTCATATGGTACTATTCATACGTACGTATATTTCAATAATTGTTATGTAGTACTATACAACCATCCTTTCACGTAAGCTTTCTGTGAAAAAGTTTATTAATCTAAACACGTCTAAATAGACGCACACGTAACATTTAAGCATTCTCTTGACTATCCGAGTCAAGTTAGGTTTCAACAATTAAATTTTCTAGGGCGTTACAGTTTCTTCGGAATGATTGATAATGATGTGCTATTGATTCTCCAATTTAAGAGTCTATAAATTCAAACTATCAAATCATATGCATAAATCTTCACCAAGGATCTCCGAAAATCTTCAAAAGAATTTTACTGGAAAACCATCAAGACCAGTGTCTTGTTATTCCCCATTTTATTCATAGGAGCTTTGATATCTTCTTCCTCTATTAGTTTTTCAAGTTGCGAGCTTTCCTCACAAACCAATGTAGGGAGCTCAATGTTATTGTCAAAGGGTCAAAATTTTTTTTTTCATTCTTTAACAGTTCAATGAAGTAGTTGTCAATGTATTCTCTGACCTTGTTTAAGTCGTCAGTAGATTTTTCGTTGATATTTAAAAAACTTATGTAGTTACACCTTCTACGTTGATTCACATAAAGATATCGTAAGATGTATTTCTTTGGCCATCATCTATCCACTGGTCCATTTGCTTATTCGATTTTTTTAAAAGGCTTCCCATTTTTTTATCAACCCTCCCAAATTTTGATTTGTTCCACTTCCTAATGTTTTCTTTGATGGCCAAAAGTATTTTTTTGAAAACGAATATGGGGTTACCAACTACCGTCGTTTGATTCTGCCAAGTTCTAATGAGATCGGCTAGGGATTCTTATTCTAACCACGTATATTAGCTCGAATTTAAATGATCTAGGGACTAATAAAATTCCTTGGGAGGAGAACATATCGATCAAAAGATTATATGTATATGGGGATTCATTATTAATCATCAATCAGATTCAAGGGATATGGAAGTTGAAAGACGAGAAGCTGATACACTATCATGAGTTTCTGAGCGAAATAGTTAAAGAATTTGATTTCATCGAATTCCATCATGTATTCAGAAACAAGAACCACTGCGCCAACGCTCTTGCAGTTCTAGCATCATGGTTAACAATACCAGATGGGTCAACAGTCAGACCCATCGTAGTCATCCAACAAGACAGCCCAGTATATTGCCTCCAGATTAGCATAACAGCAGAGATGCCAGATGGAAATCCTTGGTTCTACGACATAAAGAAATTCTTAGAAAAC
>MVGT01002476.1:57350-95897 GCA_002174775.1 Macleaya cordata | reverse complement strand
GCGGTTGTCAGGTGCCTCACACCTTCCTGACCCGTAATAGAATTCTCTTACCCGGAATCTCAATCGCAGACCAAACTGAGGAAGACTGCCATTAGTATTTCTCAAAGAGAAATTTAGGTGTAGTTTTCTAACTATAGGGTCCTGATTCCCTAAAAATCAGGTGGCGACTCCAAATCAATCAAAATCAATACTCTCAGAGAGAGATATAAAATGTATCTCCCTCAGTCAAAAAGCACAAGAGAGTTTGCACCTCATGAGTGGTTCGACCAAAAGTGCGGGTGCTACAGTGGACCTCCAAAAAACGAAGAGAAAAAATTCAAGAATAGAATTCGTAGTTTGAAAAATAAAGACTTGAGAAAATTTGATCCGTATTTGTGAGCTTTGAAGTGCAACACCCTCAGAGTCAGGGCACTAGTTGGCAGACACAATTAAAAGAGCAAGCTACGACATGGGTAAAAATGCAGGCAGTCTTCATCCAGAACATCGTGACGTCCCAAGGGCAACGATATCAATGCTGGACTCAAGTCTCTAGATAAGTTGGTACCCGTAGGATCCAACGAGCGAAGTCAGAGGATAAATGGCGAAGCAATACAAGGTCAACCAAAGAAAGTGGTGACATGTCGACGTGACTCTTGCTAATCGGGCAAGTATTCATAATCGTATCCAAGCTAAGGGGTCTAATTGCCCTATTTCTGTACTTTTCGAAAAAAAATAAAAAAAACCTTGTCCGGCGGGGAGCCTATGAGGATAAATCTAAGATGCTAGGAGCATGCTTTACATGGCTCTGGTTTAGGCGTCTGAGGCAAAAATCCACAAAGGATAAGAGGGGTTTACAAAATATCGCTCGTCTGTCACATTAGTTTCAGAAAAAAATTTCAAAAGACGCATATATTTTCAAAACCTTGTCTGGCAGGAAGCCTATGAGGAAGAATTTAGGATGCTAGGGGCATGTTTTACATGACTCTAGTTTAGGCATCTGAGGCAAATTTTCCAAAAGACAAGTGCATTTAAAAAAAAACGCATGAAGGGTCACAACAATTGGCATTTGGAAGTCGTCTGCTTTGGCGCAATTGATGGGTTTGTAGAACACTAATCGATGAATAAACTACACATGTGCACATATTCCAAATTCACTTCATTTATTTCATGTTATCTATGCGGCGACTAACAAGTTTGGCAAGGATGGCACTAACGCCCCCTAAGAAAAAAAAGGGCCTAAGGCTAATGGAGTTCCTTTATTTCATTTCCAGGCATACAAAGAAGCTTCGATCAATCCTCCTCATTTTCTCCATTACCGTCAGCCGCATCGTCGGTTGGTGCTAAAGTGAGGAAAGATGCACGCCATGGATGATATCCCTCCACATGTATGGGATTCTCCACCGGAAGGATCGGTGGCTCAACTAAAAGTCGCAGATGCCAAGAGCGAGCGGTGACAATAATGATGCGAGAGGTGATAGGAGTGGGACCAAAGAAGTGACCGGAAAGATCTGGTACAGGCTGATTAATCCCGTATTGCCTGAGGATGAGAAGCGGGCAGTAAAAGGTCCTCTCTGTAAAGCTCAAGATCGACATGATGTTGTGACCATATGTGTTCAGAAACTCCAGACGCACAGGCCAATAGTGAAGATGCCAGTGAACAGCCCTGTTGGACAGATGCTGCAGCCAACCTATTGTGTCTTCTTGTTGACGCTCATGATAGCCACACTCCCGCTGAACTCGGATCACATTCAAGGTCAATACACGATTTCCGATCACGCCATTGAGTCGTAGGTGTTCCACAAGCCATATCTAGAAAAAGAATTAGGAGGCATTAATACATCAGCAGTGATGAGGAGGTCAATGAAAAGAACTCGAAAGGGAGAATACCTGAAGCAAGTAGAGGCTACCCCGGATCTGCCTCGTCTCAGCATAAGAATCCAAGCTATCGAAAAGCTCCCCCAAAATGGCAGGCACATAAGCCCGACCCACTCTAGCTTGCTGCAAGACAGCAACTACCGTGGGAGGGCACCTCCGTCCGTCTATGTGAAATAGGTACTTTCCCAGAAGAGCAATGCACAATGCCCGACAACGAACGTCAGGATCCTCATATGGGCGGAAATGGCGAACAAGGTTTTCAATATGAACCCCATTGAGAAGAAAGACATGGTCAAAGGAGTGGCGATAGCGCCCGCCCAAGAAACGGCTAAAATCCAAATGGAAAACTCCGCCGGGAGGAGGAGTGAAGAGAGGACCGTCAGAGGAAATGCCAAGGATTTTGCTAAATTCCTCGATGGTAGGGCATATGTCACAGAAACCGAAACGGAAGATATGAAGTTCACGAACCCAACAGGTGGCTGCCGCCCTCAAGAGGTCCATATCTAAATGAAACCCCACAAGGCTAGAAACATATCCAAGGCAGTGAGCTCGGATGAATGAATTTTTGAAGTCATCGAGATTGTGTACCCAATCATGGAAAGCTTCCATTCTCTCAAAAAGGCAGCAGAAGAAAGAAGAACAAGATAGAAACGGATTGGTGTGGATGTCGAACCTTGAAGCACCGAGTATTTATATAACTCAGAGGGACGAGGAACGGGTTTGCCTAACTTCTCACATGGAAGCACGTGAAAGGTTGGAAAAAGAGCCTACCTCCACTACCCCCATTAATGATGAAGTGGAGTCAAATAAGCTAAAGGCACATAGGCATGTGATGATTGTTTGCTCTCGAGGAAAAGTGAGGGGAAGAGTGCACAAGGTGTAAAAACATATTCAATGGGGGAAATGATACAGCCAGTTCATCTCTCAATTTTTAGTCAGTCAAACAAGATCAATGAAGAAGATGAAGTGTTGATATAATTGAGTGGTGTAAAAACCCTAGCACGACGCATGAGTCCCTCGGCAACGATCAAGCAAGAGATCTCCCCTCGCCATCTGGGTAAATTAAAATTGCTAAAATGGATCTTTCAAAAGGAAAAATGATCTGGTTTTCAAAATCACCTTTCAAACCACACACAACCCGACAAAATGCCAAAGAATTGCAGACCACTCCTTGCCATGGCAAAGTTGGCAGGAGCATGCATGTCTAGCGACCGTCTGACCAAGGACAACAATACAACACAAATCTACACACAATCGTAAGGGCTGACTACGAACGGTTAGCCGAATTCACAACCTAGATCATTGGACTTTTATGCTTGACCATTTCACCGGTGCGCGAAAATCAGGCATCGTCGGCCTCCCCATTCAACTGCAACTAGTCTCTGGCGAGGAGGGGCATCTATAGACGCCAAATTTTTGCATACCCCAAGAAAATACCCGTTTTGGCCACACCTCGATTTATGTGCACAATTTAATGAAAATCGGTTTGATGTCACTAAGCAGGCTTCACTCCTCTCGTCCAGAATTCAGCCCAAAACTGGAACAGGAAGAGAACCAAATCTCGAGGAACCCCGAACCGGTTCAGTCGAAGAAATATGGGATTTTCTTTTTTACCCCGGGCGTCGCCACGTGTTGCGACATGGTCGGTCCACCCCAATTTTTTCCCAAACCATTTGTTTTTGTATAAAAAATCAATTTTTGTTAAAAAAAATTCAAATTTTAAAATGGTGGGACTTATTCTCATTTTAATTTTTTTTAAAAAAAATAACAAAAAAATTTGAAATAAAATTAAAAAAATAAAATAAAATATTAGTGATGGGAGGTGCGTGCCGGGGGGGCCACGCACCCCCATCCTCCTCCCTATTTTCTTCCCCAAAATAGGGAGGAAGTATGAGAGAGAAGGAGAGATTGGGAGATCGAGAGAGATAAGAGAGAGAGATTGGGAGTGAGCTGAAGGGGGGAGAGATTGAGAGAGAGACAAATCGAAGGAGGGGGAGAGTACCAGAGAGGGTGGAGTCGCGAGATTGAGAGAGCCAGGGAGCAGAGAGAGTAGCAGAGAGGGAGGGAGCAGCAGAGATAACTGAGAGAGGGAGAGAGAGCAGCTGAGACAGTTACAAACGTGTGGAGAGGGGAAGAAGAGGAGGAGAAGCAGAGGAGAAGAAGAGAGAAGAAGAGAGAAAAATAGGATAAGAAGAAAGGAGAGAAGAAGGAAGAAGGAAGAAGGAAGAAGAAAAAAATAAGATTTTCGTGCGTCCGTAACAGACGCATGGAAGAAGAAGAAGGGAGGAGGAGAGAGAAAAAAAAAAGAAAAAAAAAACAGGAAAAACAAAAAAAAAAGGTTTTTTTTTCTTGCAAAAACAGTTTTGCGAAAAAAAAATAGTTTTAGTTTATTTTTATTTTCAAAACAAAAAAGGGAAAAAACACAAAAAAAAAAGTTTTTCTGGCAAAAACAGTTTTGCGAAAAAGTAGATTTTAGTTTATTTTTATTTTTCCATTCCTTTTTTTCTCGCGGGTTATTTGTAAGAAAGGTTTTGCAAAGCATCCCAAGAATTTTGGTTCTCTCCACTTGGACATGGAGTGGGGCGCGCTTATTACCCCCATCGCACATCGATACGAGGAGAGATTTTTTGCAAACGGGTCGACGGGCTCGTGTCGGCTAGGTAACAATTCCTCTCCGATCTTTCTACTTATTTTCTTCCATTGTTGAGCTCATATCCCATATGATGAAGTGATGATGTAACAATGCTTTGATGACTCAATGAAATTTAGCATGCAATTTTGACGATAAAAATGTGGCAAATGTAAATTTCATTTCATGTAATTTTTAGCTTGTATTACGTGATATATGTTAGTTTTGCATGAAATAATTCATGAAATGCATGCATGCCACATGACGTTTATGTGAACATGGGTTAAAATCTTCGCATTAAGTATTTTGCATGATGGATGTTCCATAAAATTGATGTATGCATGAAATAAACAAGCGTGTGATAGTGTGGTATTTTTTATATGGAGCATGGTACATCTTTTTCAACATGAGTTAATATCACTGTTTTTGCCACGTTTAATATGATTGATATCGTGCTCACGACTTCATCATTTTTGCAAAAACATTTTTGCGTAATGATCACTGCTTGCACTTTCGTCTTTGAGTTTAAAGTTTTGAATCATAAGTTGCTTTAATTCGCTTGTTTACTGATTTCAAGTAATTAGTGACTTATATCGGTGTTTTAGTTATTTTGCCAGTTTTAGATTGAAACATTCAATAAGCCTCTGAATAAGCTATTTTGGGCCTGCGGGCCCATCCCTTCGTGGTGGGCCCACAGGCCCTCCTTCATTTCCCCTATTTTCAGCCTTAGGGCTCTTTATCGGTTGCTATGAGCTTAACGGCTCATTTCTCGAGCTTGGGCCTAAGGGCCTGCCTCCATGCCAGGCCCACGGGCCTAGAAACATTTTTTCAGGCCTCAACGCCCATCACCATCACTCGGGCCATTAGAGCCTATTCTCTTCCTTGCGGGTTCAAGAACTCGCATCCTCTCATATCGGGCCTAAGGGCCCGATAACTGGCCAAACCCTAAAAACAAACAATAATAGAGATTAAAGTCTCTAGCTTAGTTCACCCTCGGGTTAGGCTCTGCGTGCTTATAGCTTTAGGTTGCATTAGCATAGGATTGTGTGTTGTTTTCGAGGGTGTGTAGGGTATCACTCGCTCTGAAATTCCTATTATATCCTCATCTTTATTTTACATATCTACTTCCAGATGCATCACATTTAGCTTAGAGGTCTTCATACATATAAAGTTAGGGTTATCCTTAATCAGATTAGGAATCTTTAGATACCTTCGTGCGGTACTAGAGTATAGGATATGCATCATTCGCGTCTCACCGACGCTTACATTTCTCAGGCACACATGCATTGTGTGATCCCCTTTCGTCTCTGGGTACGTCCTATGTTGGACATGATCCCTCTTTCAGACGCCTAAGGGTTGAATCTGCCTTTCATCGTCTCTGAGATTCATGCCTATGGGCTGAATCTGCTATCATCATCTTTGACTCTCAGCCTTCGTCGTCTCTGAGAGTCGCTACTATCGTCATCTTCAGGACACTCTACTCTCGTCGTCTTTCAGATTCACGCTCAAGAGTGTCCATGGATCTGTCTTTGAGATTCTCCGCATTCATCATCTTGGAGATTCTCTACTATCGTCGTCTTTGAGGTTCACGCCTAAGGGTTGAACCTGCCCAACTTCATCTTCGGGACACTCTACTCTCGTCGTCATTGAGAGTCCCAACATTCGTCGTCTTTCAGATTCACGCCCAAAAGCGTCCATGGATCTGTCTTTGAGATTCTCCACTTTCGTCATCCTGGAGATTCTCTACTACCGTCGTCTTTGAGGTTTATGCCTAAGGGTTAAACCTACCTACTGTCGTCTTCGGGTCACTCTTCTTTCGTCGTCATTGAGAGCCCCAACATTTTTCGTCTTTCAGATTCACGCACTGTAGCGTCCAGGAATCTGCTTTCGTCATCTTTCAGATTTACGCCCCGTAGCGTCAATGAATCTGCTTATCGTCATCCTTTAGATTCACGCCCCGTAGCGTCCATGAATCTGCTTTCGTCGTCTTTCAGATTCATGCCCCTTAGCGTCAATTAATCTGCTCATCGTCTCCTTTCAGATTCACGCCCCGTAGCGTCAATGAATCTGCTTTCGTCGTCTTTCAGATTCACACCTCGTAGCATCAATGAATCTGCTCATCGTCCCCTTTTAGATTCACGCCCCGTAGTATCAATGAATCTGCTCATCGTCTTCTTTCAGATTCACGCCTCGTAGCGTCAATGAATCTGCTCATCGTCTTCTTTCAGATTCACGCCCCGTAGCGTCAATGAATCTGCTTATCGTCCTCTTATAGATTCACGCCTAAGAGCGTCCATGAATCTGTTTTCGTCATCTTTGTTGGTGCGTGGATACAAAGTACGTCCACGTCACTGGCTTTTCATCGTCTTTGTTTGCACGTGGATACATAGTACGTCCACATCACTTGCTTATCGTCGTCTTTGGGCACATCCTATATTAGAGGTGATCCCTCAGTGTATCACCACCATATCACATGTTTGGGTGTACGTGTACACATTGCACGTACCACACCCCTTGTTTGCACGTGGATACCAAGTATGTCCACGTCACTGTGCTCTTAGTACGCAAGCCTACTGATGGCATGCGTCGCTTCCTTTGCTACATTCAGACAGATGGATGTATGCATCTTCCACCCCAGAACTATTTGATCATGACACGTAGATTTAGGGGGCTTACTTACTGTAGTGCAGTTGTTTTTGTGTATGGAGCATAACTTAGTATCGATCATATATTTCTCTAAAAGTTTTTTATCGCGAAGTAGAGGCCGTCCTAACGGACGGGCGGTTGTTGGGTACCTAACACCTTCCTAACCCATACTTAGATCCCCTTATCCATTATCTCTGTACCGCAGACCATCTACTTTGGACTATCACCATGGTTTTCTCGGAAAACTAGATTTAGGTCGATTTTCCAAAATCTCGGGTCCTGATTCTCATAAATCAGGTGGCGACTCCTTACATATCACATTCATACCCCTTCTGAGGTGGGTGAATCCAACTTATGCGTCTCCCACGTGCGAGTTTCCCTCGCAGGGTGGTGCGCGCCAGATTCAAGCTCCACAACGTGTATAACCCATTCTTCAATAGAATCAAAGTCCGTTTCCCTCTCATCTGCATGAAAGAAAGCTGAGTTGCTCCGATTAATATTGGCAAACATACCAATATGGAGTAAGCCAGTGCCAATAGTCACAATTTACTGTGACAATCAGGCTGCACTGATGCGGGGCGAATAGTGTGAACTATAATGGCAAATCCATACAAATTAGATTGAAACACAATCATATGCGTGGTTTAGTTACTGATGGAGTGATCGCCATTTAGTCCGTAAGGGCTAAGAAAAACATTGCGGATTAGTTTTCCAAAGGACTTGATCGTTAATTACATGATAATGAATACATCGAGGGGAATGGGACTAAAAGCCTGAATTTAATTGTACTTAGAGATATCCAACCTGATGAGTTTCTCTGGTTCAATGGAAAAACAACCAAGATCACAACTGCATGAAAACACTACTTATATATATATATATAAATTTTTTCCATTCCTATGATGTGCGTAGTGTAATTCTAGTAGATAGTGGAGGTTAAGATATTTTTCTTATTGAATTTATAGATCATTTGGATTGGAGTGAATACAGGATCACTCTTGATAGATTCACCTAACTGAGTGTGGAAACTGGTCATTTCCTATGAGATACAGGTTGTCTCTAGAGCTCTCAGTGAAACGGGATTAAGCACAAACCATATAAACTGCTGAGCTAAATACACAATGTTCTCTAAAAGGAATGCGTGTGTGATGGGACTGGCTTATCTACATGGGTTCTTCAGTTCAAGGTTCCATCCACTGACGTTCTCTGACTAGCTTTGTTCTATTTACACTAAGTGAAGGTTCAAGTCCTCAAGCCACCTTCATTTATGCATAATACTTTTCTGAATGCCGAAATGTTTTCTAAAAATTACATTTTGAAACAAGTGGGGGATTGTTGGTTTTATATGTTTCAAAATGAATTTAAAATAAAAATTAAATGAGTTTTAAATAGATTTATTATTTAAACCATCGTGCATGAATCTATTTTAAATAAATTTTAATAAAATGCATGTTCACAATTCAAATGCATGTACTTTATTTAAAACACCGCGTAAGTTAATATGCATGAATGTTTTAATGAAACTAATTTATCTTTTAACTAGTTAATTAAATGGAATAAATTAATTAGACTTTTAATGGAGATGAATTAATCTAGGTATTGTTTTTTTACCTATAAATAGAGGTTTTCTCTATTTTGGTTTCTCATCGCACAAAACTTCAATGCATTTACTTAAGGTGTTTTGAGTTCTTTATTTCTAGTTAATTTGGGCATTTTGTAAAGAGATAAGTGTTGAACCCAATAGAGGATTGTGCAAATATGTTGTGATTGGAACGAGTCCAAACTTGATTGAATCCCAGAGATAGGGCTGCCAAAATCCCTTGCACTTTGAGGGAGGTTTCGACTATCTTCAAGAAGCGTTTTCACACGCCTCCTTGCCAAAGATTCGAGTTTTATATAGCCATTTTCTTAAAAGAAAATTCATTTTCTTATATTATTTCCAACATCATCCCCCATTTCGACCGATTAAAGCTTCTTCCCCCACCCAATTGAAGGTCCTCTAACCTTTGATTAATATTGAATTAAACGCACAAAGATAATAAACTGTTGATATTGTAGGTACAAAAGAAAATAAATTAGATTTAGTTGAACAGACTGAAGAAAAACTATCAACTCACGTCCGCGAAGAAAAACCTAGTGCAATTTTGTGTTCATTAGATCAACCCGTATAAAGTAAGCTGATTTCTTTAATCTGTGATCCAATTTGCAAGATTTTAGAGTATGTGGGTCCCATTCTATTTAAAGAGAAGTCGGTGTAGAATTTCCAAAGCAAAGAATTGGTATTGGGTTTTGGAAACATGGTGTAGGGTTTCTAAATAAAAGACCTATTCCTACACTTCCATAAGATACGATTCACACTTTTAAGGGGCGGTTTGGTCTTGACCCATGCGCCTAATTCAATGATTTTTTGGGATCCAGGCTCGCCAAATCCTCTAATGAAGTATCCGGACCCATGTTATGGGTAAGGAATTGTTTGGCAACATCAAAAGATTAGTTAACTAAAGAAATGACGGATCCACCTGATGGTACTGCTTTTTTCAAAGTTCGAGGTCAAACTTTTTCGAATAGGGGGAGTATGATGTGTACACGAAGTGGGTCCACACGAACCCAACATATATTAGAGAGATAAAATATTTCCTACTTTTAATAATTTTGTATTAGCTTTTAGAAAGGAATTTTAGGAGGTTTTAAATCTCTATTTTAGAGTTATTTTATGTTTAGAAAGTGTCCTTATGTTAGTAGTAACTTTGGTTACAAGTTTCTAAGTTTTTAGTAGGTTTTCAAGCTCTTTAGTGAGGAGTTATCTATATAAAAAGCGCATAGTACGAAGATTAATTAATTTTTTGATGAAAATATTTGGATTAGTAGAAATTGTTGAGTTGAGAAAGTTTTTTACGCTTCCGCAATATTACTTACATCAACAATAATCAAAGAAAAATTATTATCCATTTATTTTTATGAAATATATACCTTGTTAATGAGTAATCTAGGTGGAGTATTCCCAATAAGTGATACTCTAACATGATCATCCTTTACTTCAATGACTCTCTTGCATATGAGGTCTAAATATAGACGATCCAAAGGTTGATTGAAGGTGAGGATGGTCTCCTTGAAATATCACCAATTTCTTAGGTTTAGGTCTCGACCAATAAACACTAATCTAGGTGTATATGGAAGGGGGATCAATATCTACCTATTTAAAAATTAAGTCTCAATGCAAGCTTAATAAGTAGAAATTGAAACAAACAAGTATTGACTTATTCGATTCTCAAATAGGGAAATAAGGAATAATCGAATATTTCAATCTCGCACAAAAATCATTCACACATATAAGCATTCAACACAAATGATTTTTGTTGACGGGGAAAAACCTAACGGAAAAAACCCCGGGACCTAGTCCAGAAATTACCATTAAGAGTTATGAGAAATCTTACAACCGTTCACATTAACAATACGAATCCCTCATGCAAACTCGACTGGTTTTTCTCCACGACCCGAATCCACGAATCGCCTCTTTAATGATATGTGCGTCTCCAACTCAGAATCCACCAAGGCCTGCACTTGTTAGCTTGAATCCACAAACCTCTTGTACGCTTACAACTCGGAATCCACCAAGCCTCGTACTTGTATGCTCGAATCTACGAGCCTGCACCTCGCCAGAACTCCACCAACGAACTCACCGGAACTCCACCGGTGACTGTAATGGTGTTTAAAGATTTGGTGTTCTTCAATACTTTGTGGATCTCATGCTAGAATGATATGCAAGACCTAGCTAAAATAAAAGGCCTTATGAGAATAGATCTAAATCAACTCACATAAAGAAGATAGTTCAATCTCTCTCAAGATCTTGAAGCCGTAGCTGTTTGGAGAAGATGACTGCAGGAGTCTCTTAATGGTTTCTCACTCTAAGCTCTCTAACTCTCTTCTTCTTAGATGCATCATCTAAAATGCTTGCTTCTCTTCTATATGTAGAGAAGGCCCTAAAACCTAAGGCTTTTAGGTCAAAAGACCAAAAGGGTATGAGGCCCTAGGTCTAAGAATCGCGCAACCAAGAAACCCAGGTGCAGGAGTATCGATACTCCATTTAGGGAGAATCAATACTAGCTTGATTTGTTGTCAACAGATCAGAGGAGTGTCGATACTCCATTTGAGTAGTATCGATACTAGCCTGATCTAATGTCGACAGATCAGAGGAGTATCCATACTTCATTTTGGCAGTATCGATACTAGGGTAGTATCGATACTACTAGCCTGCCCATAAGCTAGAAATGACTCTAAATGAGTTCTAAGTTCATCCTAGCTTATGTGGCTAAGTCTTAATGCAATACTAACCACCTATGAATGATAAATAAGGTCACTTACTAGCATGTAGTGAGTTCCGGTAGCGAGTTTGAGTCCGATGGCGTGCTTTCTCTTCGATCTTCAATGAAGTGTGATTTTACACGAAGGATAAAACCTAACTCTAACTCAAGCATAGACTTACAATTGAGTTTATTGTCTCACCATGAACATTGACAAACCCAAAAGGACCTTTTAATCTCCCCCTTTATCAATTTTATGACAAAACCCCATACATAAGAAAATTCTCAAAATACAACATTACAACACAAATTCTCTTACAATGGACTCAATAAAATGCAAAACCTCCCCAATAATAAATAGACAGCTAACACAGGGAAACTTCTGCAAAATCACACAAGAATCATCAAGGCATCATAATATACAAAATAAACACAATCCTTGAGTTTCTTGAAACTCCCCTATCTTATGCAACTCCCCCATAATAACTTCTCCCCCTTTTGTAATGAAATCGTCAAAGGTGCGAGGGGTTTAGAGAATAGGAGTATAAGACGGGAGGACCACAATACCACAAATCAAAAACATTCACATTAGAAATAAGACTTGAAGCATATAACGATAAACCGTATATAAGATAATCCATAATAATTCATTTGAACAAAGATAAGACTTCAAAAAAACTTATGAATTGAAATAAACAAGCATAGTTATCTTATATCCGAAGCAGGATGAGAACGAAATGAAAGACTTCACAAATAAACCAAGTAGTGTCCTAGTCTAATCATTCTCCTCACCACTTTCATCACCAACTTCTTTTTTGGAGTCAAAAGACGAACCAGACCCGATAAGACTAAAAATTTGATGAGGAGAAGAAAGGTGGGTTCAACGCAATTTCTCGAACGACGGAATAAAATGGGGTCAGTCACCGGCTCAAGTTTGCATATATCATAAAGAGCCTCTGGAGTGACTATAATAACCTTACCGAAGATAAAAGATATGAAAGTAAAGACAACGGAGTCAACAAAATGCATATTTACATAGAAAAATTGTTTATCCTAGGGTAGGCCATCCTTGTTCCTTCTAAAAGGTCGAGGCTAAAGAAACAAACAAGAGAATCTCGAATGTCCCTAAAACCCATGCGTTAAAAATGAACCATACGCTCTATTATAAGTGAACGCTTAGAGTAGTATTTGTTGAACCATTTGAAAAATGTATCGGAGTAAAATTTCTCTCCGGATACAAGCTGGGAATTTTTCAAACAATCTGTCATGGAAACCACTTTTTCAACAAAAACTCCCCCTAAATCAAATCATCCAAAACCTTTTCAGTCGTAAACAATAAGATTCGATAAAAACACACTGACAAAAATGCTCTACACATGAACATAAGTGTCAAGATTTATTTCCAACCACATGAGAAATAATTATTGTGAGCCATACGATCAATCAAGACCATCAAGATGAGAAAATTTACACAAGGCCATGAAAGCATCATAAGCAACTGGTTTTCAAGAAGATATTCAAGCATAAACATTGAAAACGTAAGTTGAATTAGTCACAAAATCCATCATACAATGGAACGAGTGTGTGTGCAAGTGATGATATCACAAAATGTGAAAAGATCCTTGAAAGTTGATACACATTAAGATTCTACTCTTTCTTCACTATTCCAAACCACACTAGTATGGAGGATGAATCACAATGCACGTTACAAGTAGTTCAAGATCGACATATTAAGGCATTTCCATTAAGGTGTATTTTAGAATACAAATAGCCCAAGAGCATGTATCATGAATTATCAATTCTACCCGAGAGTTCATTATTGATTTGTTATATATTTGCTCTCAAGGCACCACGACTTGTCAAGTAGTCACACTACAAACTATCATGCATCCAAGCTCAAAATATTTTACGAGAGCTTACTATTTAGGTGGTACACCGAGTTCAAAGTCTTTTACAAGAAATCACTCTTGAGGTATATAGCAACAAAATATATTATCAATAAAGCACAAGTGCTATGATAGCTCATCCATACTAGTTTGGTTCGAAATAGTTCGAAAGAAGTAACGAACATACAAACTAGGATCAACCCACACACATTCAATCAAACACAAGATACAAATATAAGTTCAGAAAAGTTCGAGTGAAATGTGTGAAGCAAGGATCTTGAGATCTCAACGTTTATTATCCAAACATATTCAATAAATTTAAAAACTCATGATCTCAAGAGCAAGTGATCAACAACCTTATCTAGGATAGACAAGATGCATAAGGAACAAATCACAGCGAAGAAATATAGGTCAAGACTAAATCAAAGCACGAATGATCTGTGTGCCAAGCAAAGATACAACGAATGGAGAAAAATATGCTTAAAAAATAATGTTTTTTCAAAAACACGAAGTGTCACAAGATTCTTTCTAGAATGCGAGCAAAGCAATATAATACAATGCAAACTAAGGTAGGAGAGTGAAACAAGGTGAGCTCAAGACAAGGAGACTACACTTATAGCCCTTCTAAGAATATCAAAAGTCAAAGAATCCAAGGACTAAGGGAGGAATTCAACAACTTGCTTATCAGCCAACACGTACTCATGATGAATCATCTTCTCATTAACTAAGTCATAGACAAAGTGAAGCCTAATATCTATGTGCTCAGTTCTAAAGTGTTGAACATTAATCATAGTGATATCAAAAGTATAAGTGTTATCACAACAAACAATTATAGTGGCATGCTCAAAACCATAAACAATAAGCATTTGTAACATCCAAAATAATTGAGTGAAACATAAACCTGCCGTGATATCCTCTCCCTCGATTGTAGATAAGGATTGAGAATCTTGCTTCTTGTTCTTCCTGTCATCCATATTTCTGGCCCAACCCGCATCGGGGTAACACAAATCTCAGAGTTGCAGTGTCTTTGGTGTACCAAAGTCCATACTCGAGAGTTCTCTTGCACTAGAGTCTTTATTTATCAATTCTATAACAAACCTTTTCACAAGACGCAATAAGAGGGGTAAAAGTTAAGACTCCCTCAAACAAGCAGAGATATTTAACTCTAGGAGATGTCTTTAACTTGTTTCTTGCACATTTCCACAAAACACATCAAGGTATCATGGAAGGCATAACTACAAATATACAATAAGCTTACTCTCTCCCCCTTAATAAGTTCTACAAGAATCTCTCCCCCTATGTGATATATCACCCATCACATAGTAGTCCCTTTGCAAAGTCAAGAACACACAATTTTCTCCATTTTTGTCACACATAGACAGGATAGAGACATCTAAAGTACAAGGATAAACAGAGAAAGATAATGTAGAAAAACACTTAGATAAACCAACTGACCATCAGAATTAATATCTAACTAGCTTTCGTATTTGCGCCAAAGACAACAAGTAGATAGTTAGACACACAATAAATAAGTATGGTAGAAGGTAAATACATGACAAGTCACCCACTACAAAATTTATCAAATCTAACTAAGGTGAATTAGAGCTATGATTAGACATAGAAGCACGGTGTGTGAAACTATCCAAGTTTCAAAACCCAATGGATAAGGTGCATATTGTTAAATAAATCAAATATCAACTTAATGCACAGTAAAGAACATACATGTACAAATTTATACAATGAATCAGTTCATGCAAACACACTCTCAACTAGACCATTAACAAGATTGAATCTTAAAGCTAGTCTGGTTAAACATTCATCAACACTCGACCTAGAGACATACAAAAGTAATATAGGGAAGAATGAGAATACAAACCTGCATAAAGTATTCTGCTTGATATGGTTGACCATCAGTAGTCACCACTTGTGCAGTACCTTATTTCTCATTCAATAGTAAAGTTTTATACAATTTATTTAATATTGATAAAGAAACAAGATAACAAGCATAGAAAAATACACGTCTGTTGCAAATATAGATTTGCCAAAAAGATTAAACATGGTGTAAGGTATGATACTTGGTAGATATAAAAATATCTTCATATGCAATGGAACTTTCTCTACAAGTACATACTTCATAGGCTAGAATGCATATAACTGCAAAATGCAAACTTGTTGAGCACCCACTCAATTTCTCTAACAAAATATGCAATCAACGCGAAGGGAAGAGTGAGAATAACAATAAACAAGTAATAGAACAACTACTGCCACCAACTAGTAAACATTTGGAAGACATACCGGTGTTGTGACCAGTGGAAGTTATAAGACATATCAACTCACTTTTCCTTACCCATGTGACCTTGAGCTTCTTGAAGGTATTCTTTTGGCTCAAGTCCATATGAGTAGATTCGGTTATCTTAGACACAACCTTATTAGTTTTGTTCCTCTTCCTTTTCATTGAAAAAGATCTAAATCCAAAGGAATAAGCACCTTACTTGTTGTTCAAAAGCTTGATTCTTCTTAGAAGATCTCTGCACAATCACAATAAATTCATCAAAAGAATCGGGTTTCTCTTGGAGGGAAACCACCCATGTGAACCGAGAGAACCCAATGACCATAATCAAAATAAAACATTTCAACACATATGGTTAAGTAATCAAAAACCAAACACCTTGAGAGGGATTCAAAGACATTGGTTGGCTCGAAATCAGTCGAGACAACAAGCAAAATATACAGTATCTACAACTTGTTACCTCATTCGATTCTGATGGTTACATCCCCACTAATGTCATTGGGGATGTGGAGCCTTGCCCACTTGAGTTGACGAGTGTTCAATATGGTCAACTCGTTTCTTCACCCACACTAACTTCTCTTTCTTCTTTGGAACTTCAACCTTTGACTTAGGTGAGGTGGCTTGCTTCACTTTGGTCTTCTTGCCTTGCATCTTGACATGTGGTCTCTTGCCGTATGTTGTTCTATGGCTGCTGGGATTTACTAGTCTCCTAATCTCTCTAATCAAAGTTCTTGCTTTATCTTGAAGTTGCTTTAATTTATTGAGCAACTCCTTTTCTCTTTGCGATCGGTGGAGGTCTTCCAAGTAGAAATTGCAAGTATTTTACAAGTGACCTTGATATCCATAATGTAAGCATGTGTGGATACTTTGAGGCAATCCCCTAAGGCTTATTGTCTTGGCTTGTGGCTTTGCAACCGTCTTTGGAGCTTGTTACTTGCCAACTTGCTTTGTAACTTATTAGTCGGTTTGCTTAACTACTCTCTTTTGTAGAAGAGGAGGAGAGGTCGTTGACATTGACGTGCTAGCAACCTTACTTGGATCAAACCCAAGTCTCTTTTTGTCACCCGAATTCTTCGATCTTTTCAACATTAACACAAGATTGTTCGACCCGTAATTGAACTTTATGAGCCTCTCTTTAGACTCTTTCAGCTCTTCCTTCACTCTCTTCATCTCATCTAGGAGAGATGTGACTCTCTCATTTACCACCACAAGCCCATTCTTGAGAAACTTGATTTCTTTTTCTTTCAATTCAAGAATCTCATTGCCTTCCACCTCTTTCTTGGAGGCTTCTTCCACTTGAAGAATTAGATCATTCTTCTCAGTCTCAAGTCTTGAAAACTTCAGTTTGAGCTCTTTGTTATCTTTCGACAAGCTTTTACTATTTTTCAAAATTCTTGAAAATAGCTCTTCCTCGTGGAAATCATCTTCACTCTCATCTTCCTCACTTGAGGATTGAACATTCCCTTCGTCCTCTACTTGCTTATTTGAGGAATCATATGAAGTAGTGAAGGCAACATAGTTTCCTATCGTTGCTTCGTCACTATCATAAGAAGAGTCGGATTCCGACGATGAATCATCAAAAGTAACATTCATCGCTTTTTTGCCCCTAGAATCTCCGAAGCTTCTCTTGTTTGGGCAAATGTTTGCCATGTGTCTAAATCCTTGACACTTGAAACATTGAACCTCATCACTATTTTACTTCTCAAACCTTTCTTCATCGTATTTGGACTTGGAGAGGGAAGAGTTACTCTCGTCGAATCCTTGAAATCCTCCATTCTTCTTTCTCATGTGTTTCATGAATTTCCTTGTGAGAAAAACAATTTCCTCATCACTTGAACCATCAAAGGATTTGTCTTTCGACTCACTAGCTTTTTTGACGGCCTTGAAATCTATATTCTCGGTCTTCTTTGAAGAGCGGAAGTTTGACTCGAATGTCCAGAGATTTCCTGCAAGTTCCTCAGGTAGAAGAGCATCAATATCTTTACTCTCCTCGATAGCCTTAACCTTGGCTTCAAATCTCTTGGAGAGAGATCTCAAGACCTTACAGACTATCTTAGAGATAGAAATAGTATCTCCTAAGACAAATGTGTTGTTTACAATCTCACCAAGTTTGCCATAGAACTCATTGAAGGTCTCATTCTCCTCCATTCGAAGATTTTTGAATTAAGTTATCAACATTTGCAACTTTACAACTTTGACGGTCCGGGTACCTTCATGTGTGACCTCTAATTTGGTCCATGCCTCTTTTGCCACAAGGCAATTAGATATGCTTCTAAAATCATCGACCATAACTGCATTAAAGATGGCATTCAGACCTTGATTGTTATATGTGGCCTTAGAAATATCATATGAGGTCCATTCATCCCTCGGTTTAGGTCTAGTCACAACAACGCCATCAATTCTGGCGGTCGTGGTTGGAGGGGACCAACCATCTTCTATAGCCATCCAAACTCTTTCATCTATAGGGCTTCAGAAGGCCCTCATGCATGTTTTTCAATACGCATAATTGCTTCCATTGAACAATGGAGGTTTATTCACGGAACTTTCTTCCATATTTTACTACAAGGATCTCACCGGGATGTAACGCCCTAAATGGTGAACTAAGCTCTGATACCAATTGAAATATCACATATTTCTTAAGTTTAGGTCTTAACCAATAAACACTAATCTATGTGTATATAGAAAGGGGATCAATATATATCTATTTAAAAATTAATTCTCAATGCAAGCTTAATAAGTAGAAATTGAAACATACAAGTATTGACTTATTCGATTCGTAAATACGGAAATAATGTAGAACCGAATATTCAATCTTGTACAAAAATCATTCACACATATAAGCATTTAACACAAATGATTTTGGTTGACGGGGAAAAACCTAACGGAAAAAATCTCAGGACCTAGTCAAAAAATTACCACTAAGAGTTATAAGAAATCTTACACGAATCCTTCATCCAAACTCGACCGGTCTTTCTCCACGACCCGAATCCACGAATCGCCTCTTCAATGATATGTGCGTCTCCAACTCGTAATCCACCAAGCCCCGCACTTGTTAGGTTGAATCCATAAGCCTCTTGTACGCCTCCCACTCAGAATCCACCAAGCTTCGTACTTGTATGCTCGAATCTACGAGCCTGCACCTCACCGGAACTCCACCGACAAACTCACCGGAACTCCACGGGTGACTGTAATGGTGTTTAAAGATTTGGTGTTCTTCAACACTTTGTGGCTCTCAATCTAGAATGATATGCAAGACCTAGCTAAAATGAAAAGCCCTATGAGAATATATCTAAATCAACTCCCATAAAGAAGATAGTTCAATCTCTCTCAAAATCTTGAAGCCCTAGTTGTTTGGAGAAGATGACTACAAGGAGTCTCTCAATGGTTTCTCACTCTAAGCTCTCTAACTCTCTTCTTCTTAGATGCATCATCTAAAATGATTTTCTTATCTTCTATATATAAAGAAGGACCCAAAACCTAAGGCTTTTAGGTCAAAAGACCAAAAGGGTATGAGGTCCTAGATCTAAAAATCACGCAACCCAGAAACCCAGGTGCAGGAGTATCGATACTCCCCAAATGGAGTATCGATACTAGCTTGATCTATTGTCAACAGATCAGAGGAGTATCGATACTCTATTTGAGTAGTATCGATACTAGCCTGATCTGATGTCGACAGATCAGAGGAGTATCGATACTCTACTTTGGCAGTATCGATACTAGGGTAGAATCGATACTCCATTTGGGCAGTATCGATACGAGCCTGCCCATAAGCTGGAAATGACTCTAAATGAGTTCTAAGTTCATCCTAGCTTATGTGGCTAAGTCCTAATGCAATACTAACCACCTATGAATGATAAATCAGGTCACTTACCAACGTGTGGTGAGTTCCGGTTGCGAGTTTGAGTCCGATGACGTGCTTTTTCTTCAATCTTCGATGAAGTGTGAGTTTGCACGAAGGATACAGCCTAACTCTTACTCAAGAATGGACTTACAATTGAGTTTATTGTCTCACCGTGAACATTGACAAACCCAAAGGGACCTTTCACTCCTCACTATGGACATTATCCTCACTGAAAAACACATAATTCTAAAACTTATATATAATCCCTTCTTCTACATAGTGGAAAATTAAATGGTAAATTTTAATAGCTCAACATTTCAGAACTATATAAATGATGAATACAAGATTCAGAATGATATTATTTTTTGGATAGTATGATATCCATGATGATTAGGAGACCACCCTCACCAAAAATTAATCTTTGAATCATCTCGATATGAGCCCCACACGCAAGGCCAATTGAGGGAGTTACTGAGGATGAGGTTTGTTGGGAGTCAACCTAGCATTACTCTTTGGGGACAAAATGTCCAAATTTAGACGTCCAAATTTTTTGTATAAGTTGACATGTGGTGTATTATGTGACTAATTCATGGGGAATTACATTTTGTCCATCCGCTATGAACATTCCAGCCCTTCCAATTTGTTATGGGTATTAAAAAGTGAGAACGCACTTGGAGCATCTCTAATGCAATTATGAATGTGGTAAAATGTAGAGATCGCGTAAGAAATATAGATTTTTGCTTTTAAAAAACTCATCCAATGTTAATACAAAGATAAACTTAGAAACTAAAGTGACTGTAAAATGAGAAGACATCCTCAGGTCCCTTTCTTTGGAGGAAACTCCTCGCACGGAGGGTGAAGTAAAATTTTAATAATAAACGAAAAAGGCGGAAATGAGGGAACATAATGAATCTAAAAAGATAAATGCACATACAACCTAATGCATGCAAAAATTTAAAAAAATGGAAACCTTAGAAATGAACCTTCGGTTTAAACCGAAGAAATATAATTAGGATTGAGTGATTCCTAAAGTTTTAGATATCATTTCAACTAGTTTCTAAAGCATAAGAATTCCATAAGTCACTTAGAAATGAAATGAGCGTAGAAATGAACATTTTGGAGTTAGGTTGAATAAGAAATGTTAGTAAGCATTCCTAACCCTTGGATTAAGAATCCTAGAAATGTAGAAAATGAAATGGACCATTAGATTAGGTTCGTTTTAAAACATTAAGGTTCAATTAGAAATGAAATGAAAAATGAAAATGAAATAAAAAATGAACCAAGAAATGAAATGATAGGATGTGACTTAGTGTAACAAGGAAACAATTAATAAAGTTACTAAATCAAAGCCATTGAAAAAAGTTTCTTATTTCTAAAATACTTATAAAATAAAGATAATTACTTAGACTTTCTAGTTTATCTTTAACTTGTAGTAATCATTAGTGACCATTGGATAAATTAGCGTTTAATCCTAGCCATTCAAAATAAATAAAAACCTAATATTAATAGTGTTAAAATCAGCCCAAAATTGGTAGTTTTAGTTAGTAATTTAAATAGATGAAGAATTAGAAATAAAAAAGGATTAGGATAAACAAAGGAAGTGATAGACTTTTAGTAGGTTTAGGAATCAATTAAGGAGGTGGAATTAGAGAGGTCAAACCTTATAAATATGGGTTTGGTCGACCTCCCCACTCCACGCACAAAAGCACCCACATCAACTTTAAAAAAAAGAAGAAGAAGAAACCCTAACCCTAGCCTTTAGCCGATTTCTCTCTCTCTCTTTTTATCTTTTTCAAACCCAAGTTTGAAGAAGAAAAACCAATTCAAGTTTTGGAGAAGCTTGGAGTTTTTGAAGTTAAAGGAAGATTAAGTCAAAGCCTCGTGGAATTTAAGCGAAAAAGGTAGGGAGAACCGCTACTATAAAACCTATTTCCAAGTTATGTTTTCTATCGTGTTTTCTTCGAATCATGTTTTCAAAATCTATTTTCTATATAAATATATTATGTTTTCGAAAAGGTTTTCATGCATAAAATAGCATTTTTTTGGGGTTGAGTGATCATGAGTGTTTGATTAAAAGCTATCAGAAGTTAAAGTGGAAAGATGTGAGGTTTAAAAGAAACCTTGGTTTATGTGACAACTGTCTTAGTGACTTAGCCTTAGTGGCGCTCCAATGAGAGGTATAATTTGATATAAAATATATCTAATCGTCAGTGTCTTAGTGACCCCTGCCTTAATTGGCATCTCCGCAAGAGAGGAATATATGGATCCGTCAGAGTGATGGTGGTTGGTTTCCAGAACAACCCTGACGAAAAAGTAGAAAAATTATTATTATTATTAATATTATTATAATATAAGAATGAGAAGTGGCAAGAGAGCTTAAAATAATGTATATACTACTATTATACTATACTATACTATATATTAATATATATATACTTTTGCATTTGTTATATTATAGTTGAGAGATATGTTTTCAAAAATAAACTGTTTTCTATGGCTGACACCAATGTTTTAAAAAGTGCTTTTGAAAAAGTATTTTGAGAAAACAATCCTAAGTGGTTGGTTGAGTTTTGAAAAGAGGAATGTGTAAGGTATTTTCAAAGGAAAGAAAGATGGGTTTTAAAGGGCATTAATGGATGGTTTTTGGCAAAAAGCTTGTGGTTTTCTGAAAAACAGTGTGAGTCGGCCTTAATCTATTATTTTTAACACAATATTGGGTTAAAACCCCTTTTTTAGGGGTGGTTTGACGGAGAGGACGTGCTTCTTTTGAGTTGTAAGCACCGTCCCTCCTTTTTTGTGTTTTATAAAGTAGGTGCTTAGTTTGTTTATTTTTTTTTAAATGACAAATTTTGCATACCTAAACTACACCTCTTTTAATTTTAAGTATGTGTAATGCAAATTATAATTTGCATAAGCTTTTTTTTACGGACTATAGCTTTTTTTTTGTAACTGGGTTATGTAAACAGATTGCATACATAAAAACCCATGCAAATTATAATTTGCATACTTAAAAACAATGCTAATTATAATTTGCATATGCGTTTTTTTTGTAACTGGGTTATGCAAACAGATTGCATGCATAAAAACCTATGCAAATTATAATTTGCATATTTAAAAATAATGCAAATTATAATTTGCATAGGTATTTTTTTTGTAACTGGGTTATGCAAACAGATTGCATACATAAAAATTTATGCAAATTACAATTTGCATACTTTATAACAATGCAAATTATAATTTGCATAGGCGCTTTTAAATACTTTTGAGCATCTACACTTTTTAAAGCCTTTATGCAAACAAATTGCATAAGAAAAAAGCTGAAAACTACTTTTTAAACAATGCAAATTATAATTTGCATAGGCATTTTTAAATATTTTTGAGCATCTGAACTTTTCAAAGCCTCTATGCAAACAAATTGCATAAGAAAAAAGCCAAACAAATGCTTTTAAACAATGCGAATTATAAGTTGCATACAATTATTTAAATTTTTAGCTTGTTAAATAGGTTTTTTTCTTGATTTTTTTTTGAATTTGGTATTCATGTTTGATCTTGTTTTAAAGATCTTGAAAAATGCTTTCTAACGGTATAAATTTTGTTCAAATCCGATTTATATTTTGAAAGTTATGGCCATTTTTATGTTAAAAGTCATTAATTGGGGTTTGCTAACGTGCACCGTCGTCATTCAAGAGATGGATTTTTTGACTTTTTACATCGCTCTAACATGTGCTGAGGACTGTCCATACATGAAAACAAAACATGTCCTCTACTTCAATTTTTTTCCTATGCAAGGGCATCCTACTCATTTTTCGTATTATTAATTGTACCTACTTAGCTTTGCTCACCCTGCATTTTTACCCCGTAGGAACAAGGAGAAGAGCTCTAAGTAGAGCCTAAAGTCTTGCGAAGAAATCTACTTAGAAGTACATATAGTTCTGAGAAGTTAGAAAAGATGATGATAGTAATAGATCACATAGGATTGGGTTATGATTGTTTATTTTCTTTGATTAGTTTTGATTTGTTTAGTTTATTCTGTGATACAATGATACAATGAAATTTCTATGACGTGATTGATTAGTTGGATAGATTAAATAGTTTGATAACATATGGTTAATGTTTTGATGATTCTTTGAGTTTTATGTATGTGAATGATGCTCCGCCTTCTGTTTAATTTTAATTAAAATCTGATGTATAATCTTAGTGAATTTCACTTAATTCTGAGATTAGGAAGTTGACCTTTCGACTACCCTAAGTTTGACCTTGTTTGCTAGAAAATCCTGAATTTCAGCATTGGTCTGAGTTGAGCACAATTTCTGTGTAAAACTGCAGTGAATTAAGTTCTGTCAAAACATAGAAGTTTTAAATTTTTCTGTCTAGTTTCCAAAGAACCTGACCACACTGAATTCCGAGGTTTTATAAGGGAGAAAATGCATGTTCTTCGCTTCTGATGCATAATTCTGACAGCAATATTTCTTAAGGATTTAGATTATTTCCTTTAGTTTTGAAGTCATTGTGTGTTTTGAACATAAGTAGGGTATTTAAGAGAATACACCTAGATATCTGATGGTTTTACATAGTGTTCAACTAGTTATTGTCCTTTCACCCCCGTGGATTCTCTGAGTCCCGGGTCACGGATTCGACTCAAAAATGGGTTGGCCCATTGGGATCCCAGGGTCGGGGCGTCACATAGGCAATCAAAACCTTCAGGAACCCCTTCAAAAAGCCCATTTAATATCCCTACACCAAATTGGAAAATGCATTTTGCAGTTCATCCCTATTCCGAATCTAAATTCATATAAAATTAGAACATTCATCAATATTCACAATTGAAGCAGTAAAAAAAAATCTAGCTAGGATACTATTTTCTAATTAAGTTAGTAATATATAAGGTCTAGTGAGAACCCGTGTTAGATGCTAAATGTTGAAAGTTGAAGTCCATGCATAATATTTGGACGTGTTCTCTTGATTAACAAGAACAAGACAATGCGAAATAAATCTTTTAGTAGCGATAAAAAAGAAAAGAGTAAATCTTTTACAATTTTAAGTAAATTATTTAGTTTCTCTTAATCGATTTAGAAGACTAACCTGATCGTCAGTTAGTACTGCATTGATATCCTCTTGCTCCATCTTCGATAATAAAATTGCAAGCTTCTATAAAAAAAACCTCTAAATAGTAGAAAAGATTGGAGAATAAAAATTGAGGCACAGAGATTTGTAAACTTCTGCTTTTTTTTCTTCTTCTTAATGTTAATAGAATGTTCACCTCCCACAGCAAGTCGGCAATGGTAGTAGAGAAACTGGATAATGAAAAATTATTTTTTTATTTTCCATAAAAGGCTGCTCCTCCTTTAATTGGAAGTTGTTTCCTTTTTTTCTTTTGAAATGTTTATGAAATTGGGGAAATTAAGTGGTGGCTCGGCTCATAAGCCAAACCAAATAGCATAAGAAGGAAAGCTCTTCAACTAATGCCATCAATAATAACAATTGGTAGATAAATTCAATTGATGGCCATAAAAATTTGTCAATACCTTTTGTTAAAGTGTGGAGTCCTAGGAACCGAACCCTAATACTAATAACATATATTCTAGTAATGTGAAAAGAGAGTATTTTGATTACTTCAATTAATGGTATTTAATGTTGAGAGTGGATGTATCCAATTAATGGTTAGAGAAACTATTTAATGCCTAAGGTTTAGTAAATACTAGATACGTCCTTCATTGAATATAGAATTTACAATCATTACTGTCAAGTTTGCTTATAAAAAAATCAACGGAAAGAATAGTTTTGAAAGTTTCCCTAAAAATACTTCGCCACGTAGCTCAAGTATTTGCATTATATAACAGTATAGATTTTCTATTTTAATTTTTCTATTGGTTATATGTGCTCGGACGAAACAGTGACTTCATTCAATGTTTTGGCCCTTACATCCTAACCAAAAATTTTAAATTTTCAATAGATTATCAAAAGGGATTTTGTAGGAACATCTACATAACTGAATAATAAGAAATAGGCTCACACCCAACTTATCCTTGTTAACACTAATGCCTTTCTATGTAGCAAATTAGAGATGATCCGATGGCTCATTTTTTCTGAAGAAGATCTTGTCAATGTAATCATCATTAATTATAAAAAGTTACCCTAAGGTCTGTCTTGTTCATTGTTTTTTCCTTCGCAAGGGTTTTGGCTTTACATCCCCTCCGGCCTCTTGTTTGTTTTTTCTCTTTCATTAATAATATTTGGGAACAGGGTCGATGATTGGTGCTCTTGGGGGTGTCAACCTAGTTGGGATGTCCAATGATGCATTGTCAGATTTTTTACTCTCGGTTTCAAAAAAAAAAGTTACATACTTCTAAAACTTTGTCTAATAAAGAAAAATCCTTAGTCAGCTTGTTTTTTCGAGATATATGACTCGAAAGTCGTAATAGTATTATAGCCTGGGTTAGTGTAGACTAAGTTTATTCTCATTCCTTTTTTTTCTTTTTTATTAATTGGGGTATCCAAGCTCAGATCTTTATATATTAGGTTCCAAGGCTTTAACTTTCCATGTGGGACTATTCTCAACACGCCCCCTTACGTGTGGGGCTATTTTGAACTTAACATATGGAACTCTATTAAGTGACGTGGAGCACGTGTGGGCCTACTCTGAAACTATATTAAGTTTGATGGCATCCAACTCAAAACCAATTGGCAATGAGTGGAGTGGTCCAAAATCTTTATATATTGAGCTCCAAGGCTTTTAACTTTCCATGTGGGACTAATCTCAACACCCATCTAATCCCCGAGATCAATGCACACCTCTAATCTACAATATCAACCAGGCCCAGTGAGTTTGTGTTAGGCATAAGCCCAAGTGTGTGATATTTGTGGGGTGGAAAAATCAAAGCTTGCCTACATCCATTTGCATGCATGCATAATTTCTTGAGATTTAATGTTCTTTTTTTAAAAAAATATATACTGCAAACACAAAATTTAAAGTTAAAGAAAGAAAAAGCTTTAAAAGTAAGAGAAATGAAAGAGATGCTTTATTGAATGAAGGTTGAGGGGTTTATATAGGCCCTTAAAGTTTTAAATTACAATTGTACCCTTTGTGCCACGCTGGCTCATTACATTGAGTACTTTTACTACTGGCTTTGATTATATACATCTTAATATACTAAAATGTTATATGATTCCAACTTTCTAATATGGCACATGTACATTTGATATTTTGTATTTATAGTTTGCCCCTTTTCAAGACTTTCCTAAGTATTAGGAAGGTCTTGAGATTACAGTCTTTATTCAGCCCATAAGTGCATCCTCAGCTTTTCTTCTCTTTCAAGCCCTCTGATTTCAATTTTCTCTTTTCCCTTAAGCGTAACTGGTCTTCTTGACCCTTAGTACAACTTTGTGATTCCTCCTTCTGCTTTCATTTTTCTAACTTTGTCCACTCTTCCTTAACCATTCATCTTTCTGCCTCTGCAATGATGTCGCCAAAGAAACCGAATTCAAGAAAACTAGAATTTCATACCTATGTATTTTGAGAAATCATAGAAATTCAAACAATTCACAACATTCCTGACTCTATTCATCTTCGCCATACCGAGGAGCCTGAGTATCCCAGAAATTCAACCCCAATTAGCCATCCCAAAGGTCCAGGTGAAACCTTAATTACTTTAGGTCAACTGGAAGCTAGTTTTTTTCTTCCAATTTTTTCTTCTTCTCGCCCCCTTTTATTTCCAATTTTGATGAAATTGAAAGGGCTCCAGGGCAATTCTCTGGTAATTTCTTTAGATTAATCAACAAATTTGAAGAATACAACACAGAGCATTAGGACAATCCTGATGCAACTTTATTTTCTGTTAATGACATTTTATCTATGCATGATGTGGTTTATATTACTGGTTCCTATATTTCTGCTATCTCCGACTAAAAAGGAATGAAGATATATGCCTTTTTTATGTGTCTTTCTTTCAAAGGGATGGGGATATATAATGATTTAAATTTTCTTTAATCGTTTCTTGCGACTGGCTTTTCTCTCATTTCGATCCCCCTCCTGATATTAATGATTTTTCTCCAATTAACAGTTGGAGGTTTGAGGACTTAATTCTGAAGTCCAGCAATTCTTCACAAAAAACTTCCACTTTGGATTCTCTAAAACCAAAAACAAATAAACCTCATCGGTTATTAAAGGCTCTTGTACTTAAACCCTCGGGATCAAAGCCTAGCTCTCCTTTAAATCAGGATTTGTCTTAAGAGTCTAATAGTGAGAATACGACTAATCAAGCTGATGAGAATTTAACGAAGTTGAACCAAGAAAATCATGATTCAATTGGTCAGGATTTGTCATCGACCCAAAGACTTCCTAAATTTAAACTGAATTTGAAAAAGAATACTCTTTCTCTCAAATCGAATTCTGCTAAATTTAGCTCAATTCCACCAAACCCTTTCAAGAGAAAACAACTTGAAGAAGAAACTGAGACCAAATCAGAAGCTGAGTCTGAGAATAAGAAAACTACTTCTCCAAATGATAGATTAAATCATTTCGACTCTTCCCCTGAAGAAAAAGAACAAGAAGGCACTAAAATCCAATAATCCTTTTCTCCCCTTCTTTTTAATGAACTTCCTTTAACTATTGTAGAATCTTGAACTTTTGACAATTGTTCTTCTTTATAACAGCGTCTTATGACTCTTACACCATCACCAAAAGCATCAAGTTTAGGAAATATCTTTCCATCAATTTCAGAGCCTCCATCAGAAAAGACTGCTATTGATTGTATTCTAGAGATTCAAGACTTACGAGAATGTGCTGGGAGACTATCAGTATCTGGAAGAACTAAAAGAAGATGATTAACCCCTTGCCCCAAAGTCCAAATTTTCTAACTCTGAACAAGATTGCCCTAGTTCTCTAGCATGTGATGTAGCTCAGAATCACTCTTTATTATTGAATATACCTGACCCTCCTTCTCTATTAGCTATCTTGGATCAAGAAAAAGAGAGTTCAAATGTAGGGATCCCATTGTCCAGTACTGCCATTCAAATTCAGAACATTAATAGCTTGTCATTAAATAAAACTAAATATGACTAAGAGAAAGTTGAGTCATTAAATGATTCTCCTATTGAAGGTGTAAAAATGCCATCAAAGAAGTCTGGATCAAAGAATTCTAAAACAAAATTGGACTCAAAAGATGCAGAAGCAGTAGGCTTAATTGATGTCCCAGATGACTTCCAAGTTTCGGATGTTGCTGATGAGGATATACTTTCTGAGGATTCTGATACTGACAAAGCCATTCGTCACCATTCTTTTGTGGTAGAGTTGTCTTAAGTTTTACCTTATCTTAAGTTTTGTTCATTTTAACTTTTGTTTTTCATTAAAATCTAAAACCTATTTTATTTACTTTCTTGTGGTACCTTCGCCAAGTCTCTATTCTGAAAAAGAAACTAAAAGTAGCTAAAAAAAAGTTGAAGGCTGAAGTGAGCGAAGTTCTAAGACTTGGCGAGATGGAGATGAATTTTCAAGAAACTGAAAACAACTTTCAAGAAGAACTAAAATCTCACAATTCAAATATTAAAGGTAAGACCTCTACTATCCATACTTTAGATTTTGATCTTGAAAATTTGAAAAATAAGTATATTGAGTCTAGTGTAGAGAAGCTAGAATTTGTTTAAGCTTTTGAAGAGAAGATTAACAAATTAAAACGTTTGAAGAAAGTCTTAGAACAAGAGAAGATCATTTTAAAAGAAAAGCTAAAAGAAGCAAAATATCCTTCATCCCAAATTGTTAGCTTGAATAAAAGGCTTGACTTTCTTTAAAGAGATGTTTTACATTGGAAAAATCGATATGAGAAGATTTTGCTCCATAGTCCTCAAAGAGAAACATCAAGTGAAAAATGTGAATTAGAGGAAAAGGTTAAGGTTATTCAAGAGTTGTCTTCAGAAAATCGACAATTAAAACTTGACATGGAGAAACTCTAATCAGGTTGTCTTGAACAATCACAAGATTGTCAGTATATGTAAGAAAAAATTGAACTAATGAGATTTGAAGGAAAATAAGCTGATAAACATCGCAGAGACTTAGTGGATCATTTTTCATTAACAATAAGTTGCAAAGAAGAAGAAATACGAAAGCTACAAGCTCAGCTTAAGGAAAATAACTGTACCCAACTTCGTCATCTTGAAAAAGATTTGAAGTGATATAAGAAGGCTTGTGGACAAAGAACGTAAGATTGTTTCAAAAGAAAAAGAGATTCAGGAACTGAAGAGCTCCTTGGGTATTGTAAAAGAGGAATTATCCATCTCAAAGTTTGAAGTTGAGAAACTTGGTCGAGATAATTGTGAAAAAGATAGACTGGTTGATTCTAAAAATAACCTTCTTTCCAATCTGAATGAAGGTAGTTTTGCTATTTTTTATTGTCAGTTTTACTTTTGTATAATAAGAAGCTTCCTTAATACTAACACTATTTTTTATTGATTATTTACCAATTTTAAAGAAGAAAGATGAAGCTCCAAGTTTTGATATGGCCAAAGCGTTGTCTGTCATTGACAAATTCAATAATGCTTTTTCGAAATTTTCATGCCTTCCTGGTTTTGAAGAAAATAGATCGATGTTATTCCTTCCCTTGTTGCTCAACTTCAAGAAGATATTGGAATGGCAAATAATAAGATCAAGTCTTTATTTTAATCTAATCAGGATTTGGTTCAATAAATGTGATTTGCTTATGGAAACGTAGATTCTAGCTATAGGAAGAAATTTCCTAGTTTGTTCATAAAACTACTACGTAAGTTTTTAGTACAAGAGAAATTATTGGGCTTTCCAAATAATATTTCCATTATCAGCATATACTATTTAGCCTACTCTAGATTCCTAAATAGTTAATATTTATTTTATACTGCTCAGACCATCCCTAAAGTTCTCCGACTTTGTGTTGGGCTATCAAAGCAGTGTAACAGTTTATATTATACTGCTCAGTTTAATCATTGGATGGTCAGTAAATCTAGGTTAAATATCCAGAGCAGTTTATTTTGATTATACTGTTCAAAACATACCAGAATGACTCTGATTCAGTATTAGGCTGACAGAACAATTCTCAGTTTATATTATACTGCTCAGTTTAATCTTTGGATAGTCATTACATCCAGACTAAATATCCAAAGTAGTTTATTTTGATTATACTCTCAGATCATATCAGAATTACTCCGATTATGTATTGGGCTCATAGAGTAGTTCTTAGTTTATATTATATTGCTCAGTTTAATCCTTAGATAGTCATTATATCCAGAATAAATATCTAGAGCAGTTTATTTTGAATATACTACTCAGACAATACCAGAATTACTCTAATTCTATATTGGGCTGACATAGCAGTTCTCAATTTATATTATACTGCTCAGTTTAATCCCTAGATAGTCATTATATCCAGACTAAATATCCAGGGCATTTTATTTTGATTATCATTTATAAATTTTATAAAGTTTCACTAACCTTTTGTTGTTTGGTTATTATTGATAGAACTTCTTTAAGTGCATGATATTCCAAGGGTTCTATAGTACTTCATAATTCATATTTTTTAAGTAGTATGCGCCATGCTGGGTTTTTTTGTGCACTAAGTACGGCCCTTCCCAAGTTGGTATAAGCTTTCCATCTTTTGGATCTCTAGTATTGGTGAATACCTTCTGAAGCACATAATCTCCAACTTGTAATTCCCTTGGTTGTACAAGTTTAGCATAAATTGTTGTCTGCTCCTCCGATAGTTGATGATGCGCCGCAAAACAACCTCTCTGTTTCCTTCCAAATCATCTAACTTTTTCCATATGAGTTCATCATTTAAACATTTTTCCACCACCTTAGTTCTAGTTGTGGGAACAATTATCTGTGTTAGAATGACTACTTCTATTTCAAATGCCAAAGAAAAAAGTGATTCCTTGGTTGGTTCTCTGGGAGTTATTCGATATGCCCAAAGAACTCCTAGAAGCTCTTCAACCCACTTTCCTTCTGCCTTATCTAACTTTTTCTACAAATTATTTAACACAGACTTATTAGTAACTTCAGCTTGACCATTACCTTGTGGGTAATTTGGAGTTGAAATTTTTTGTTGAATGACATATGCCTCACAAAGTAAAGCTACCTCTTCCCCTCTGAATTGTGGTCCATTGTCTGCCATAATGGAAGCTGGTATCCCAAAATGGAATATTATGTGCTCCTATAGAAATTTGAAGACTTCTTTATAATGTTTGGTTGTTGCTTTCGGA
Source organism: Macleaya cordata (assembly GCA_002174775.1). NCBI lineage: Eukaryota > Viridiplantae > Streptophyta > Magnoliopsida > Ranunculales > Papaveraceae > Macleaya > Macleaya cordata. The sequence continues at coordinate 64,228 of MVGT01002476.1, read as the reverse complement.
AAAGGACACATTATTGCAAAAGGCTACGGACTTAATATTGACTGTAATTGTTCAGCTAGTGCCTTGATTTTCTTCCCAAATCTTTGGCATTCCTCACATACTTTACTATACTCAAAGCATCAGCTTGCATGTAAGACCAAAAGTATCCTTGATTTTTTACCTTATTTGTCAATGACCTTATTCCTACATGGTTTCTACAGTCACCTCAATGTATATCATACAAAACTTCTTCAGCCTCTGATTTAGATAAACATCTCAACAATGGCCGCAAATATGTCTTTCAATATAGAACACCATTGCGGGTGATATATCTTGAAAACTTTGTGGCAATATTAAAGGCTTCTTTTTTATCTTTTGGAAGCTCCTTCAAAAGATAATTATAGATCGGATACCTCCAATCCTCCTCTTCAATCTATAAAGAACAGAATTGAACAGTTAGATCTTCAATTAAAGATTTCAATATTGTCCCAATTGGGATTTGCCATACTTCTTTATTTTGCATTTTTGAAGCAAGAAAGGCCAATGCACCTACATGCCTATTGTCTGCTCTTGAGATTTGTTTAAATTGAACCTCTTTTAGTATTTGAATAATGACTTTTTACCTTTTTAACATAACGAAGCATTCAAGTGTCTTTCACTAAATAAACATCATTTAGGTGCTGGATTACCAGCTGTGAATCACTGAAAACATTAAATTTTGGAACATTTAGTTCTTTTGCCAAACGCAATCCTTGTAGAACTGCCTCATATTCTGCTTCTTTGTTTGTTGCTTAAAATTCTAACTGATAGGTTTGTACCAAATATTGATCTTCTGGTGTAATCAATACCATACCAATTTCTGCTCCTCCACAATTTGATGAACCATCGACGTATAACTTCCAGAGGTCCTGATTTTGCGTTCCCCCCTCTTCTAGATCTTCGTCCAAAGTTCCTATTGGAAATTCTGCTATCTTATCGATTTTATCATCATTTTCTGTTTCTAGAAGTGGAAAGTCTGCTAAAAAATCTGCAATGACTTGACCTTTTTCTGCAGTTCTTATTTTAAATTGAATATCGAACTGAGAAAGCAATATGGCCCACTTCACTATGCGTCCAACTTTATCATTTTTCTCAATTATTGCTTTCAAAGGGAACATAGTCAAAACTTTAATTGTATGCCTCTGAAAATAAGGTCTTAGTTTCGGGGAACCATAAACTAGAGCAAATAGTACTTTTTCAATCTTATAATATCTTTTCTCAGAATCAGAAAATGTTTTACTAATGAAGTAAATTGGCTTTTTTACCTTTTCTTCCTCTTTGATTAATATTACACTTACCGAGAAAGTTGTTCCCAAATATAGAATTAGCAGCTCCCCTTCAATTAGCTTGGGTAAAACTGGAGCATTTCTAAGGTATTTCTTCAGCTTTAGAAAAGCTTCATTGCACTCAGTATTCCATTCAAATTTTGTGTTATTCTTCAGCAGAGCAAAAAATAGTTTACATTTATTAGATGATCTTGAAATAAATTGATTTAATGAAGCTAATCAACTATTTGCACCTCCTTGAGTGTGGATGGGGAAGGCATATCCAACAACGCTTTGATTTTTAGAGGATCCACTTCGATTCCTCTTTTCGTGACCAAAAGACCTAAAATTTTTCCTGATGTTACACCAAATATACATTTTGCAAGATTAATTCTCATGTTAAACTTTCTAATTTTGTCAAAAGTTGCACTTAAATCAGCTAAATGCAAGTATTTTGACTTACTTTTTACTAACATGTCGTCCATATAAACTTCCATGGTTTTTCCAATCATGTTAGAAAAAAATTTGGTCACCATCCATTGGTAGGTTACACCCTCATTTTTAGCCCAAACAGCATTATAGTATAGCAATAAAGCCCTCTACTTGACATGAATACAGTCTTTTATTCATCTTCTTTGAACATTGGAATCTGATTATAACCTGAATAACCATCTATAAAAAACATTAGTTCATGTCCAGTAGTAGCATCTACCGATTGATCAATATAAGGCAACGTAAGACTATCCTTTGGGCAAGCTCTATTTAAGTCTGTAAAGTCAATACAAACTCTAACTTTACCGTTCTTTTTTGGCACAACCACCATATTTGTAACCCAGTCATGATATAACACTTTTCTAATAAATACTGATCTTATGAGTTTGTCCAATTCTTCTTCAATTGCTTCTCCTAAAGCTGGTGCAAGTTTTCTTTGCTTCTGCTTTATTGGTCTAAAGTTTGGATCCACATTTAGATGATGGCAAGTAACCAAAGGGTCGATTCTAAGCATGTCTTCCATCTTCTATGCAAATATATCCACATTCTTTTTCAAAAGCTGAATTAAACCTTTCTTTATTTTTGGCTCCATTGTTGTCCCGATGATGGTTATTTTTTGCTCTCCTTCTTCTCCTATGTTTATTTCTTCAACCAGCTCCATGACTGAAATCATTCGATTATCATTTGTCATGGGAGCATTCTGTAATTGCTATTTGATTTGTTCTGTAATTTCCCCTTCTTCCATTTTTTGCATCTTGTCCATCAACTTCCATTGCATGACCAGGATCACTTCCATTGTCAACTATTTGCTTTTTCATCTTTGGTTCTATATTCTTCCCTTTTTCTTGTTGAAGAATAGTTTTAACTAACAAAGAGTGGCATGCTCTTGTTGAATCTTGATCGCCCTAAATCTCTATTATACCATTTGATGTTGGAAATTTTAAGCTTTGATGGTAAGACGATGGTATAACCTTCATTTGATGTATCCAACATCTCCCAAATATGGCTTTGAATGGTGATTCTGCCTCAATGATTTTCCTGACTTCTCAATTATCAATGAAAAGAGTTATACCAACGCATCGTAGTGCGAGAAGTCTTTGCCATCTAAATATGACATGGAGAATGTTATAGGCTGATTCTTCCATTTTGCAGTGTTATCCTGACTCGCACCAATTATAAGCTACTTCTGTTTTTCTACTCTTGCCTTTATTCGTGAGATATTTTTTAGAACAAAATTAGTGGCCTGCAAAGAATCTTCCATTGCTATTATCATATTCATTACTCCGCGCTTTTCTTTCGGGAGAATAATCCTAACAGTTATAGATGCTTGTGAATCTGGATTTACTTGATCATTATTCTGAACTTCATTTTTTGCTATAAACCTGTCAAGTTTTCTTTCTTCCACGAGTTCTTGAATGTAACTTTTTAAGTGTCTACAAACTATTGTCAGATGCCCTGCACGACAATGAAAGTGACAATATTCATTCAAATTCACGTTTGATCATGTTAGCTATGTTCCGGCTCTTATTTTTGGCCAACAGAAGTATTCCTCAAACTGTATTTCAGCCAAAATTTTGTCTATTAAAGACTTTAACTGAGTAAACACTTTATCATCAAATTTTGATCGCTTATCCAACGTCAATTTTTCATTTTCTTTTCCTCGTCCTCTTTTGAAAGTCTGAGGGTTTGGCTTGTGAACCTTAGATCCCCTGTTCACCACCAAAAAATTCGGTGAAGCTGGTAATCCTATTTGCTCTTGTTGTGGATTTCTATTAAGTTTTTACTACTCTTGTTACTGAATTCAATAAACTGGGAGACGTGGTGACAATCCCCATTTCTGAACTCCTTCAATATTAGTGTATTTCTTTGCTTTTTGAAGTAATTCTGCCATACTTAATGGCAGTCTTCCCAGCAACGCAAAGAATAAGTCTGAATGTTTATCCAATCTGGCTTTGAAATAAGCAATGGTAGCACTTTCATCTAAGTTTCTAATAGTAGACAACAAAGTTTGAAATCTTCTTGTGTAACCTCTCAAATGTTCTCCTCGCTTTTGTATAAGACTGCTCAACGCGTCCATACCAAGCTTGGATTTACGGCAACGAATATACTGCTTCAGGAACATTCTTTGCAACTCCTGCCAACTTATTACTGAAGCTTGGAAATTGAATATCCTTTGGAAGTTCCTGATTTTCCACATTGTTGCTTCTCGATGAAGACTCAAGAAGAATAGTTTACACATCACAGATTCATCCTTTTCCCAAATCATCATTGCCCATTTATAATTTCTCAAATGTTCAATAGGATCCTCTGTCCCGTCATATAGTTCGAATTTTGGAAATTGAATATCCTTTGGAAGTTCCTGATTTTCCAATTCTGTGATTAAAGGAGAGTCCCACACATCTTTGATGATATGAGTCATCCATCTTTCTGGATCCTACCTTTAATGTCTTTGATGGCGTCATTAAACATTTTCATTTTTTGATCCAGCAACCTATGGATTTCTTCTTTTAAATCATCTTTACTATTTTTAACATTTGATGATTCCTCAACATCCTCCACATAGTATTTGCCAGCTTTTCTCTTTCCCTGCTTATTATTATTAACTGTTTGATGATTTTGGACTCCTTCTTCGGTTTCTTTTTCATGTTCTTACAACCGCGAAGCTGAAATTCTTTCATTTAGGTTATCATTTTTCTTTCGCAAATCTTGACTTTGCTTTTGAAGTTCCATCAATGTATTTTGTCGTTCCACCTGTATTTTCACCATACTCTCTAATTTGCTCAATTGTAGAGGGAATTGGTCGTTAAGAACAGGAGCTCTTTGAATTGGCACTTCGAATGTGTGATCTTCTTATCCTCCTTCTTGTCGTTCCTCTGTCGGCCTTTACTCTCGATTTTCTACTTCGACAGGAACTTCTTGAGGATTTACTGTACTTTCATTTGTTGTTATTCACTGTGTCGGAGCCATTTTTAACAGAATTTCTTGAAGAATTCGAGCAGAACAACATTTTTTACTAATGAAAAAACTCTAAAATCAATTTTTCTTCAGATAAATTTTGATCTTTGCCAGTGAAAAACTCAGAAATTTTGATTTTTGCAGAATGTAAAGAACACAAAATGCGGGAGAAGTTCCCACAGACGGCGCCAAAGGAAAGAAAAAGCTCTGAAAATAAGAGAAATGAAAGTGATACTTTATTGAATGAAGGTTGAGGGGTTTATATAGGCCCTCATAGTTATAAATAACAATTGTACCCTTTGTGCCACTCTGGCTCATTACATTGAGTACTTTTACCACTAGCTTTGATTACATACATCTCAATATACTAAAACATTCTATGATCCCAAGTTTCTGATATGACATGTGTACATTTGATATTTTGTATGTACATATACATAAGAAGATAAGTGTTACATGTAGACCCCACAAGGGGTGGCGTTGGGAGGAAGGAGAGAGAGAGAGAAAGAAAGAGATATATATATGATCGACCTCCCCTTCACACCAATTTTGTTGGAAAGTTTAAATCTGTTAGGGATAATATTTTAGAGATCTTTTCAAAACGGAAAAAAATATAAGTAAGTTAGAGATAAATAAAATCTTACTAACTTAAAAAGAAATGAATTTGCACTGTTAGATGCGAAAATCCTAAAAGTCTTGGTTAATATTGACTGTTAGATGAAGGGAATAACGACATAAGAAAAAGGTGGCGAACCTACCCCTTTAGGGAAGGTCGAACCTTATTTTGTGATTAACGGTTTAACTTCCAAAAACATCTCAATGAAAATTATTCCCAAATTATTAATACCTAATCTTTATTTCAATGTGAAACACTTAGTGAGTGATAGTAGCCCTTAGATCTAGTTACTAACATACTTGTGATAATCCTAAGAAGGTTAAACATCAAGGATTGTTAAAAGTTAGTACACCAAAACCCCCTATTTTGGCCAAATCGTACCCATCACAAAGGGGATAATATTTTTCTAAAAATTTAAAAATCAAGTAAAGAATCTCGATCAACCTACCATGCCCAGAAAATTTTCTTCTTATTATTATTATTTTATTTTTTTCTTCTTTCCTGAAGCTTTTTATAGCTAGTTTTTAATTGGTGAATGGAGATTTTGGTTCTTTCAATATCAATGGCTTCTTCATTGGTTATATTTTATTTTTTTAATCGAACTCTCTTGCTACAATTGTTAAGGAAGAATTTACTACGAAATAAACACCCTCCTCACTCTCTGTTTTAGTTTAAGCCTTTTTCCTTAACTTCACATGGTGTACCTTAAGAACCATTGAAACAACTTATATGCATTACATGGATAAATCAAGTCTGCTTATTGGGCTCTAGTGTTCTTCTGGCCACTGTCTAGGTGGTCTATTCATGACCTGGTTGGTGTTTTTAAAACTACCCTTAGTTTTTAGGATATAAACTCTTAACTCTAAAATATTTTGAACTCAAAGTTTACAGCTGCAGTTAGTTGGGAACGATTTTTTTTTTAATAATGCTAAATTACAACAAGGTCCTACAATATAACCTATAACAAGTGAATGCAATGGTGGATGTAGGATTTGTACATATTTTAAAATGATGAATGTCAAGTATGAATGAACTTTGTTGTAAGTTTTGTTTTAAGTGTAGCATTACCACCCTTTTTCTTTTAGGTCCAGTTCCAGAATCTAGATGGGATAGTAAGAGCGCCATCTCCAATGCTATTATAAATGTGGTAAAAATTGGTTGCCACATATGAAAGATAGACATTAATCTCAAAAATCCTTCTCCAATGCTAATGTGAAGAAAGTCTTGGATGGTGACATGGCATTAGACAAGCAAGACATTGTGAATGGCAATGTCTACTTCTAGACATTCAACTTCACAATATCTTCTTATCTTAGTCAGCATATATGAACAAAATAACTTTATCTCATTGTTTTATCCCATTCAAAAATGTAAAAATCACATAAAAAAGAAAAGGGATTTAAAACATTTGCATTAGAGATGCATTCTTATTTTAAATGTGTGGGACCCCGCTAACAAAAAAAAAATCTGAAATTGATAGATATATAGATATATGTATAGATATATATTAGTAGTATGTTATTTAAGACAAA
>MVGT01002476.1:28460-46582 GCA_002174775.1 Macleaya cordata | reverse complement strand
AAAAAAAAAAAAAACAAAGAAAGATAAAACCATCAGATTTCTTGATGTAGAAGCCCTCCAACTGGGATCCACTAAAATGGTTGTTAGCATCAAAACCCTAACATGGCTAAAACCCACAAAACAAACGGTGTTTATATATCTTAAGAATAGAGTAAACAAAAAAATCTGAAAGTGTGCAGCATAAGAAACCCATGAAGCCATCCAAAATGCAACAACGAATCCATTAATTTCAAATCCAGCTAAATCAAGAGTTGCAGATACTAATTAAAGGGGAAAATAGTAGATTACCTTTGGACGGAGGAGCCATTGGTTGCTAAAGAAACTAAACCTTACCTGCCTAAACCCCAATCAAAAGAACACCAAAAAGATAGTTAACACCGACGAAACCCTAAAACAAAAACAAAAAATCAAACTTGTAAAGATTTGTTAAGTTCGCTTTTAGTTCTTAGAACAAAGCAACAGACCTTCAGAAGTAGTAGCAGAGATACCGCGGCTCTTAGGGTTTCGGGGAGCATGAAGAAGAACAAGTTATATGAAATTAGTTGTTCAAATTACCATACTATCCCTATTTTTTCATAACATTTACTAAATGAACCTCATATGACATATCATTTGGTTGGACTGGCGGGTAGTCAACAGCTAGGGCACAAAATAGCCAAGAGAAGGGCCCAATATCTTGCTAAGTGGGCCTAATCCATGAACATTTAAATCATTATGGGCCTTCTAAGAAACCCCTGACAGTATTGCTCAAAATCATTAGGGAAACTTTGGGCATGTTAGCCTTGTCAGGGGAATGGAATCGTATTCATGGAAACGTGATTCTATTCGGAATCCCATTTCCTGGGAATGTCATTCCCCCCAAAAATAGAAAAAATAGCAAATCTAATGGTTTGTTTGGAGGGGGGATTTTAAGTAGGGAATTTGTGGGAACTAGGGATTTGGTAGAAAACTAATTAGATTTATAACTAGTTTTCCACAAAATCCCTGGTCCCCACAAAATCCCTACTTAAAAGAATTTTCCTAGAATAACACCAGAATTTGACACCAGAATATTACATCTGCTGTCAAAAACTCTCGGTTAAGAAAACGTGCTCGCCATCAAACGTCGCCATCGAACGTCCAAGACAAACGTCCAAAGACAATGGCAAACTTCCTAGTTCCTAAAACAGACATATTGCAAGCTCTTTTTAAGATTGCTGAAAAATACCAAGTAAAAAATTGAAGAGCTTCCAGCCAAAAATAAATAAATAAAAATCACCCAGCTTCAATGTGCAAGTTCAACCATCAGAGAAATGGATGGAATGCTTCAAGTACAAATTGATTGAAATAAATCTGTGATTATAAACTTTGAACTCTAATATGATACATAGGAAGTTGCCTCAACAATTTACAGTAATGCACAAGTATAAAACTATGTCTGCTTATCTTGTGTTTCCCCGTCTTTAGTGTTTACATTGGGGTCGGAAAAACCAGCTAACGATCCGGGTAAATCTGATCCATAAACGTGACCCATCTTGGTTCGCTTAGTCTCCAAGTACCTCTTGTTTTCTTCGGTTATAGGTGAAATGACTGGAACTCTCCCCACGACAGCCAAACCGTAGCCCTTCAGACCAGTAAATTTGGCTGGATTGTTGGTCATTAAGCGCATAGTGCGCACTCCGATGTCCCTTAGAATCTGGTAACAGCAAGAAAACAGACTATAAAGTTACCATTATATAAATAAAACTATGAACTGTATATAATGCCATTTTGGTTTGTGATCCAAAATGGAGTTATCGGAAACTAGGATACAATCAGAAAATCTGGGTTGTATTAGTAGTATTTTAAATACCTGAAAACACGTTTGGAGCCTATGGGGATTTGGTCGTCTGCCATTTTTTCTATTCATCTAGTTTTTTTTTTTAAAATTAGGATTAAAGTGAGAGAAGCCATCAATTTTGCACCTCCAGGCCTCCACAGTCCCACCATCTACCTCTCTTATATTTTCATGTGAATATTTTTCTTGTCTTCAACTAGGTTCTAAAAGATTAACAATAAACACACTTTTCAATATCTAATGGTGCATTAAATTTGATGCTAAATTAGTTATTTTATGAAATGTTCTAAAAATAAGGAGGGATATTGCACCATTCCTTTGTGCACCACTATTGCACCACTTTTTTTTTTACTAAAGTGGTGTCTACATGAAGATGATCCAATAAAAAATTTTCAGTGAGGATGTTCATATCACTATATAGATCATCATATCTGAAAATTAGTCCATTCTAGAACTATTAACTACATCAAAAGTCATTTGGAAATCAATAGTTAAAAAAGATACTTAAATTTGCCTATCTTTTAAGGGCTGATTTTAGAGGGTTAGAAGTTGTAGAATGATATAATTTTTGGATATAATGATGTACATGGTGTTATGAACATCTTCACTGAAAATAACCCTTGGATCTGCTCCATGTGGAGGTGCAATAATAGTTTAATAAAGATGGTACAATATCCCTCCTCTTTAAAAATGTAGGATGGTCAACTATGGATCAAAGAACATTAGTGGTCAAACTGAAATATATTCAGGTAAGTTTTAAAAACTATGGATCAAAGAACACAGAGTGGTCAAACTGAAATATATTAGGTAAGTTTTAAAAACTGAGGGTGGTCAACTGACCACCCACTCCCACTGGTGGGAGGTATCAAAGTTCGCTCTTTTGGCGGGTCGGTAATTCAAATTATGTTTGAATATGAAAGGTTACCGCTTAATTTCTGTGGTAAATGCCTCATCTTAGACCACCCTAATGATGTTTGTGAGACTAGTTTCCCTGTTCCTCGTAAAGTTGGTAATTTAAAAGGGAAAAGTATTGTTGTGGCAAACAATGGTGGTCCTGTTAGGGCAAGTGTTATGGACACCTTAAACAATCAAAAAAAGCATTTTTTGAGGATAGGGCAAGTACCATGGGCACCCCAAATAACCAAAACCCTCCCTTCCGCCCTAGGTTTGGGGCGGGAGCAAGGGGTTTGAGGGAGGAGGCAAAGATTGTGCCGTGCGACACAATCTGTGCCGTACGGCACAATCTCTGCCGTATGGCACAGAGTTTGCCGCACAATACAATTTTGTATTGTTCAATATTGAATGTGTGTGTAAAATATATAATAACAGTTTAGAGAGAGAGCTAGAGAGAGAAAGAAAGCTAGAGAGAGAATGTGTGTAAAATATATATATATATATATAATAATAGTTTCCTTCTTTATTTATTGTTGGAAAGGTACAGTTTGTGCCGTGCGGCACAATCTGTGCCGCCCCCTACAATTTATCCCATGAATCTTGCCCTCCCTCAATCCCTTAAACCTCTACCCCAAACAACTTAAATAAGGGTTTACCATGGCACTTGCCCTTAGAGCTCTGGGAATAGTTATCAGAGAAGGTGGTTCTATTCATGATTTGCATCTCGTGACTTCAACTCAATCCCCTGATGTGGTCAGTGCTCATGTGGACAATGGTAAAGGTAAACTCCCTCTCGTTCATGACCCCATCACCTCCCAGATTGTCGATTTAACTTTGACATCCAAAGGGAAATCGACAGATACTCAAACTGCTGTCCTATCTCCATCTGGGGGGAATCTTCATCCAGTCAGAATCATAATGAAATTGACAGGCTCCACCACCATCACATTCCTGTTACTGATTTGGCAGCCTCCTCTAGTGAATCTGCTTCTATCACACGTTTTGAATTTGGCAAAAGAACCCGACCTTCTCAGGTCTGGCCATTGCTTACTCCCACCGGTGTTCTGTGACTCGGCTTGCTGCTTTTTTCCGACCAACCGAGGGTTGAGGACGAGCCAGGGCCTAGTAAATCTCACCGCATGTGTATTGACTCTCATGTTACTAAGCCCAAGCCCAGTTCTAAGCCTAGTGCCAAGAAGAAACTGCATGCTGGGCCTGCAAAAATATAAAGAAGGGGAAAGCCAGCTCCATCAAGCCTCCCTTGTATCCCTCGGCTAGTGCTCATGAACCCATACACTTATGTGGGTTTTACCTTAACACTAATAGCTCATGTCAGGCCCTTTCTGAATTTGTATGGACTGACGTGCCTATTCGACCCTTCACCGAGGACCATACCCTTGCATCTGTTATCCATTCGACCACCGTTCATCCCTCGGCTTTGAGGGGAATGGCTACACAGTCGGTCGAGGCCTCTCCCTTCCTTGCTGACTTGGATCTCCCTCCGCCTGGATTCGAAAGCTTATTTGCCTTCCATGCTACTCTTCAGCAAGGCCAAGGCTCGGCATGTTCAGTCTCCGAGGATAAAGGATTACACGCCATGTTTAAAGCAGCACCCAGTACCACAAACTGTCTCTCCACATCAACTGTTGCTCCTCCAGATCAACAAGATCGTCAGGTTAACTACGAATTATACCTTATTTCACTTCTTCTAGAATTTAAATTGCTCACCTTACTTATCTGCTGTAATGATATCTTGTTGAATTCTTTTAGAGCCTGCATGATCTCACTCTTTCCCAAGATCTTTAGTTTAAAGGGCAAAGGAGTTTATAATTCCACTCCTTTTAAAAATTGGAGAGAATGGGAGCCAGCCTAAAATAATTGAGTAAAAGGGTTGGTCCCCTCATTTTTTTCGATTATGCCCCTGTATACCAAAAACCACACCCCGGTGTCACTTGACCCACCCCATTTTCTTTTCTTTTCTTTTTTCTTTTATCCTTCCTTTTCTCTCTCTACCCCCTCCACTTCAACACTAGAAACGAAGACAGGTCACCGTCTAAACCAGATATTTCATATGCAATTTATTCTATCACATAATAGCATTCCTTACAACAATAGATTGTTTCACACGGAATCATATACAACTTCTTATATTCCATAATATCAATCCCTATGCAATAGATAGTTGCATATGAAATTCTGGATTCTGTTTATAACCTAGCCTGAACTTTTCCTCCGAACTTGGACTCCAATCTCCTCCTCCGATGACGACTTCGTTACCTCATTGTGAATTGAACTACTAGGGTTTTTATCACTGACAAATTATAACGGCTTTACCACATTTTGACCGCTCCACTCATATTCCCTGCACATAACCAAAATATACTTAATTAATTCAAATAGAATAAAATAATTAACTAACTAATATAAATATAGAGGTATTAAATGTAATATATGTGTGCTTATCGGTTAACCATATATAGTAGAGTTGTACATGTTTGTTTAGAAAACCCTACTTAGCATTTTTTATTTTTTTTGATAAGGAGATATTCGGACCTCTTAGAACACCCGACTAATTCCTAGAGTAGGGCAGACCTCCAGATCCACACTATCAGATAAAGTTTTATTGGTGGAGTGACCTTAAAAGAAGTTGAAGTGTTGAACCCATGGCCTCCAAATTAAGAAGTAAGAGCTTAATTTAATAATTAGGTTAGCCTCTTTGGAGTTTCCTTTGCATATCATCACACACCTTCGTTTATTATTCATCTGAGAAAAGCATGTGCAATGACGTGATTAACACCTCTGTATTTTTGGTAAAGAAAGAACAATGCATGTATCATTGTATTTGATCAAGAGGAATGAGATGTTTAGCTAGGTAAAGTATTCTAATTGTCAAAAAAAATAAGAAAAACAAAAAAACAAGAAAAAGGTATTTTAATTTTGATAAAATGCAAAGATTGTTTTTGCAAAATAGTGAAAAATTAATTAAGTTTCATGACTTTAATTAGTTTGATACTTCTTTAAATAGTTTGATACTTTAATACTATGTACAATATTATTTGATTTTTCTAATAAAAAATGATACTAATCTATACTATTATATAATTTAAATATTGAGTTGTGGTAAAGCCTTTTCAAGAAACTTTTTTTTTTGAAGGGGACTTTTGCCCAGGTTATATTATGGCGTAGATACACACAGTGGACGTGTGAGAAGCTCAAAGAAACCGCCAAGAACATCGTCACCAACAAACGCAGGAAAGGCACCCACCAACGGGAATAGAAAAACCACCAATAACAACGTACTTATATTTATGGACAAACTTAACGGCAATACCACGGCCGAGAAGTTTTGATCCCGGGACCTCCCACTACTAAAGATTTATGGGAGGGATGCACAACCATTGAGCCAAAGGCCCATGTGCTTTTCAGGAAACTTCAAAACTACCCTTTTTGTTAGTTTTTTCTATAAACAAAAATGGATGGCAAAAATTATAAATTTTATATTCAGTGAAGGATATACTTGGGATTTAATAAACACTGAGCATTAAATAGTTCCACTCACCATTAATTAGATACTTCTATTCTAAATATTAAATAATAATAATTAAACTCTATTCACTCTTTTACATTAAATAAATAACATAAACATAATATTATTATTATTAAAAAAATAAACTAATTTTTAAAAAAAATACACATGCTCTTTTCAACTATGTGCAACACGTGCATATAATTTGAATTCCATTATCCGGAAGTTGCACACTAAAGAGAAGTGGGATTCCGAGAAGTCCAAATTACATAATTAATGCAAGTTGTTAAAAACAAATACAAGATGTAGTTAAGTCAACATTCTGATTTCTAATATTATATCTTTACTATTTATAAGGGGCTGCACTTATCTCTTTACTATTTATAAGGGGCTGCACTTTGCGACAGTGCAGCCCCAGCCAACAGTTTCAAACCGTAAGAAGGTAAGAGAGAGAAAGAGAGAAAAATAAGTGAGAGAAAGTCGTTATATGGGGGTGGGCCTTTACTACAGCTATGAGCTGTAGTAACGTCCTCACTATTTTATTTTTATTTTTTTTAACAAATTTTTTTTAGAAATATCAGATATGTCCTGTAACCTTTTTATATATTTATATTTGCCTGTAGGGTCATATGGAGTCAATCCAAGGACGGATTTATTTTTTTCAATGATCTCCTCGACGTCTATATCACATCAGACTATACATAGTATAGACACCTAAATTTGGTTCACTCAGAGCACCTCAGTGATTCCGTCAAAACCAATTAAATAGAGTCTGAAAACGGAATCCGAAAGAGTCGAAACAAGGCGAAAGAGTTAAGAGCTAAGCCAGAGCCTCAGGAACACCCCACAACCCTCCGAAAATATAGAATCTTCCCCGGAAAACCCCGAAAACAAACTCGGAACACCCAGAGGACACAAAAATAACCCAAAACACCCTAGAAGGCCCCACCCCAGGAGGCTAAACCGCCTAACCAGGGGGTTGCCATGTGGCAGCCAACTTAGGCACAGATCCCAGGGATTTGCGTAGATCCCTAAGATCTGAGCGCATCTGCACAGGGTCTGGTCCTATAAATAGGACCCTCCTATTCCTTCATTTGGTATCTTAGAAACAACTTGGAGTTCACTTTAGTCTTAGATCCATTTTCCACTGTTGTTTTCTGAATCTCGAGCAGGTTTTCTTTCAGAGTTCGATCCACTTTTGAACTTCAGAATTTCGTGTATGATTGACTCCAGGTCAAGTACACTTTCTAGTTCTAAAGCTTGATAATCTCTTCGACGGCTACCTGCTGCCTTCGGGATGAGAACGAGAGATGGATTAGGAATCCGTTAGAAACCTATCGAAACTAGAAAAATAAGAGAAATAGTAATAAACCTCTGCCCAAATCTCCAGTCAAATCCAGGAAGCGCTCAGTTATATACTCAATACTCTTAAACTCTTTACGATCCATTGTTCAAAGATAGTCCATTCAAGCATTGTAATTCTTTTCGAAAAGCAATAAATAGTAAACCTTCAAACCTAAAATGCATTGTTATCGCCAAAGTAGTATCCATGTAGCGTATCTCTGAGGGAGCATACTCTCTAGCATGACTCCATAGTACACTACATAATATTAGATAGTGTTCGGGCTGGTAAATCTTAACAATTCAAAACGAGAGAAAACTCTACGATTGACAGCATTATCAATTCGTGGAGAATTCAAGCAAAACCGGCATGACTCATCAATATCTTCAAAACTCCTTCTAATAAGGAGATAAACGTCAAAGCTCTGTTCACGAGGAGGTTTCTTTTGCAAAACCGGCATGACTCATTAATCAATCTCTTTTCAAAACTTTTTCCAAGTAAGGAGAGAAACGAAGTAACTCCACCCACGAGGAAGTCCTACTTACAATACCGGTACAACTTATTAACCATTATCATCTCACGCACCTCTAAATAAGGACGCATCAACGGCACGACTCGTCAATCACAATCTTCTTATGCTCATTCAAATAAGGACGCATCATCTGAGTTACGGCCATTCCCCATGAGAACGCTAAGTTCTCTCCAAGTGAGGAATAGTTGTAGCCCAATCACTAGAATGGAAAAATTCTTAAGGCAAAGGATACAGAGATCTCCCAGAGCATGAACAATCCACCAAAGCCCTCCCGAGCACTGAGGCACGCAAGTAAGAATAGGTAAAACCACCTTGTTATCTCCGTTTATTGAGATAATAGAAGCAAAGGTCAAATCATTTACACTAATGTACTTATCTTTCCTATTTTGTTTTTCTATAAAAAACCTAACTAACTATTTTCATATGCACGAGAGTTCATATATTATATGCACACGAGATGAGGCACCAATATTGATATAAAATCCCATTTATGAAGTAGAAACCAACTAACGTCTGTCGATTGTCATGTGCCTAATACATTCCTGACCCGTAACCAGAACCCCATACCTAGAATCTCTACGCAATACATCGCAGATCGAGTCAAATAGAAGAAGATGTTACTTGGTCTCTCTCCAAAGAGACTAGATAATGCCTTTTTCTAATCAAGAGGGACCTGATACCCTTCAAATTTAGGTGGCGACTCTATAAACATTGAAACAAAGGATGAGACTCTCCTTTCTCTATTAAGGCGACAAAAAAAATGCGCTAAAAGAAGGATAGAGAGAACATCTTCAGAATAGACACACACACACACACACAAAAGACGAATAAGAATGTTGAGCATTGGTCGTCAAAAGAACCCGCGTGCCCCCTCTTCTTTATCCTGAAGAAAGGGGAGGAGGAGGGGCGAGAGTAGGTCTCCCCTCGAGCAAGAAGACCTAGGAGACAATTACGATGTCAGTGGTTAGGCCTCCCGGACGGGCAAGGATGCACTGGCAAGAGGTAAGATCGACCAGGAACGATTCGTACACCCCAGGTTCCCTCGGCATCCCTGAGCCTTCTCTTTTCGTAAGAGAAAGGCAGGGCGAGAGGGAAGGATAGGGTCGTCGTTCTTCGGAAGGGCACCACTCGCTAAGTCAGGGAGTCCTTCGCATGCGCCAACAGGGCCGATCGAAGGGCGGGGTGCCACAGCTGGTGACTCCACTGGGGACTCCAGAGAGTCTAGTTTGAAAGTAAAGGGGTTTTACTTTCATCATTTACATGATATACTTCACATAGAGCATATGTTGCACTTATTGCACTCATATCATTTCTCACGTGCATTTTTGATCTTTGATCACCTATTAGAAAACTCGTGGGTTTGCGTAGACTGATGCCCGACTCATGATCATATAGGATATCACAGTTGAAACACCACAGCTTCAGCCTTGTACTAAAGACCAGCTTCGTGCTACGAGTTATATCTTATTGAAGTGAACTAAGCACGATCTAGTCGAGCTTATGCATTGCACCCATAAACACTCGCAGAACTCGAACCTGCGAAATGGTTGTGGTTATGCTACATAAATATTACATCACTAACGTCGTAAGGCTTTTTCATGTTAAAATATATTTTTCGCTCAGACTGTTCAGGTTATAGGTGGAAAGGAAACAATCAGAAACCACAGCCACGGGAAAGTCAAAGAAAGATATACAACCAGGTTGGAGCCGTACGACAGGATGACTGATCCGAAACGAAACAATGTCTGATCAAGAAGATGTTGCCGATACACCAGTCTCTAGTGCTTCAAACAAGAAAATGATTCTTGAATGTGTTCAGGAGGTTCTCAAGCAAAGACAGACCGACCTAAACCTTTAAGAGAAAAACAAAGAGTCTTTAACAGCGGAGGAATAAATCAAAGAAGATGCCATTGACCTTACTCAGCCTAATCGTGTCAAAAAGATAGCCCAGAATAAGAGCTATGACCAGGATGAATTTGACGGTCAGCAATCTGAAGAGTCCGAAGCAGAGAAGATGAAAAAGAATCCTATGTACAAAGAGTTCTAGGAAATGATGGAAGAATTCCGCAAGATGAAAGGAGGCACTTATGACGCTAACTCCTGGTATCAAACACCTATTGAGAAGCTCCCTCCGAACTTCAAATTTCCAAAGATGGAAAAGTATGTTAGCTGCTGCCCAAAAGCTCACCTCACACTTTACATGGGATATCTCAAACCAATGGGTATTGGTGATGAACTACTAGTATATCTCTTTTAGAGGAGCCTAACTGGTCTCGCTCTAAAATGGCTAATAGGCATCAACCGAAGCATGATACCAAATTGGACAACAGTAACTGTGTCTTTATGAAGCAATTAAATCAAGGTTTAGACCTGATGGTCACTAGAAGACAATTAGATGCTCTGACACAGGGAAATAATGAATCCTTCACCGATTTCATTGCAAGGTGGAGAGCCAAATGCAAACAGATGATCTATCGACCTACAGAAGAGGAGCAAATTGCAATTATACTAAAAAATGTCAATCTAGAGTATAGTTGGCCGCTGAGTCTTATAGCATACAAGCAATTGTCTGAACTAGTACAATCAGGTACGCAAATCGAGGACGCTGTAAAGAATAGGGCAAAAGCCGCATCCAATACCATTGGAGATGGTAGGTATAAAATACAGGGAAAAGAGCAAGTTAACTTCATCAATGCTCTACAATCAAGACCCAGTCCTACCAACAACCAAGCCAAGGTACATTATCGGCAGCAAGGGCCGAATCAAAATCAGTATCAAGCAAAGAAGCAATATCAGCCAATGGAGTACTCTAAGTTACCCCACACACTGATTGAATTACTTCCAGAACTGGTTGAGACAGGGATGATCTGGCTTAGAGAGCCTCGACCAATAGAGGAACCATTTCCCCTGTGGTACAATCCAAAAGAACACTGTGACTTTCACCAAGTTGCAGGACATGCTACAGATACTTGCAGGTTACTAAATACTTGGTTCAGAACTTGTTGGAAGGGAACAAAATTAACATTCTGGGAGTACGTGTGCCCAACAGGAAGCCGAATGTTGAACACAATCCTCTTTTTTTGCATCGATCAAATAACAGTCAAGGTGTCCATTACATTGAATGCAAAGAAATTATAGATCTGACCAAGTTCATCCAGAACTAGCATAACAACATACACGAGATAGGACAGATAAGTCAGCCAGAAATTATCATCAAATGTCCAACAACATCTCTCAGAAGGAGGTACTTGCAAGGTTATGACCCATTCAGACTAAAGAAATGGCCCTATCCTCACAGAATATGGCGAATAACCAGCCATAACAAACCAAGCAATAATTGGTACAGGTAACATTCGTATTAAGAACTCTAAGCCTAACTTGTTTTCAGTGATGAAACAGCCAGGAAGGAGGCAGAATAATCTAATAAACGTGGTCAACAAGGATGTCAACAAAGCCCCGACACAAGCACTTACATGGGTAGAGCCCTGCAAGGAAGCAGACGAAAGGTGTCAGAAAATACAACATCAGACCCGAGCAGGCAAAATCTTCAAACCTCCTAACTTCAGAGCTAAAAATCCCGCTGCGACATTCCAGGATCCTCCAATTCAAATACCTGTCCAATCAACAAAGGACCTATAAGTTGAAGACCAACTCTTCATGAATCAATTGCAGAAGAAAAAAGCCAACGCATCCATCTGGGGATTACTGGAAGCATCAACCGGTCACAGAGAAACACTCATGAAAGCTCTCAAGACAATGCACGTGGCACCGGATCACTTAGGCAGAACTTGTCAATGCAATAGCTCCTGCTAGTAAGGAAAACTTTATCTTCTTCTCGGATGAGGATTTGCTACCTCATGAAGGAAGCTAACATAACCTTCCCCTGTACATCACAGTCGGGTAGGGCCATTTGCTAATTCCACAAGTACTAATTGAGAATGTTGCAGGCGTGAACATCTTAACGTCAAAACTGCCAAGATCATGGGCTTAACGAAAAAAGAAATGACGTTCGGGGAAGATACTATCAGATTAGTTAAGTGATTCGACAATGGCCGAAAGGACATCACGGGCGAATTCACTACAATGATACTTATAGGTTGGGTCCACACAGGCGTGCAATTCCTCATAATGGATATCGAAGCCAATTTCAATCTACTTCTTGGGAGACTATGGCTCCACCAATCAAAAGCCGTTGCATCTACCTTACATCAAAAGGTAAAATTCTTTCATACGGGAAGAATTATCGTAATTCAAGGTGACAGAGACCCTCCAAGAGTAGAAGCAATCATCTGTTTAGTCGTCTACAAAACTCTAGTTCGCAAGAAAATCCCGAGTAGGTTCAGCTACAACAATGACAAGGTAGCACAATTCATGAGGAAGAACAACTTTTTTCCTGGGATGGGACTCGGCAGTAGACTTCAAGGAGAAATCGAACCCCTTAATGACAAGCAATTGTCACACAAAGGGACATATGATTTAGGTTTTCATCCAACACTGACAGATTTGAAACAAATCTTTCAAGAAAAATAGAGGCAGACTCAAGCAGAGAAGATAGGAAAACCTTGCTTCATTAACTGGACCAAGAAGCACAAGTTTATAGAATGGTTCATCTACAAAAGTGAACCAAAAATTCAACCAAGAGCAAAACCTATAGCAGAAGCCATCGTCATCCAAAAGAAGCTACAACTTCTAGACGAAGCAATATATGAAGGGTTATCCTCTCTCTTCAAACTCGGTTATGAAAACGAGCATCTTCTAGGAGCGGTACAGGTTTGCATGGTTCTCCTTGAGCCCTACTCTGATCCATCACTCCTAATTCTTCCATCAAATTGGCATTCTACTGCTAGTACTAATATTACTGCAGGAACACTTACCGGTGCCACTTTAGTCGGTTAACAAAAAAAACGACCTGAAAACAGCGGTAGTTGGACTACCCTCGTATAAGGAGGTTGCATTTTCATCTTCTATATTTTCTAAAAAACAAAAAAAATCAGAAAACATTACAAAATACAAAAAGATTTCAAAAACCTTTTGAAAAATAAAAAACTTCTGAAAGCACAGTTTTGGATCTAACTCCCGATGACAGGGAAGATGCAGTATCTAAAGATGATTATGAGGAAATCATTCTAAATGAAATCCTTAAATCACTGGACCAACTTGAGGATAGGCCCTAGCCAGTTGAAGAAGAAGTCGAGATTGTGAACCTAAGCACGAAAGACAAGCCTCGAACGGTAAAAATTGGGACTACCTTATTATTGGATGAAAGAAGGGCAATGATCAAACTACTGTCACGGTATGAAGACATCTTCGCCTGGTCTTATGAAAACATGCTTAGACTTGAAACCAGCATTGTAGAGCAGCACTTGCCAATTTATCCGGATGCTAAGCCAGTCAAGCAAAAGCTCCACAGAATAAGGTTAGAATGGGCAGTCAAGATTAAAGAAGAGATTACGAAGCAGCTCAATGCTCAGTTTCTAATCTTCATCAAATACTCAGATTGGTTAGCCAACATAGTCCCTGTACCCAAAAAAGATGGCAAGGTCCGAATGTGCATCGACTACAGAAATCTGAATAAGGCAAGTCCTAAGGATAACTTTACATTGCCACACATCGACATTTTGGTTGACAACGCAGTAGGTCATAGATTGCTATCATTTATAGACGGCTACTTAGGCTACAACCAGATCAAAATGGCAGAGGAAGACATGGAGAAAACTACATTCATCACACCATGGGAGCTTACTGTTACCAAGTAATGCCATTCGAACTCTAAAATGCAGGTGCAACTTATCAGAGAACGATGACTACGCTATTTCATGACATGATTAATTAGGAAATAGAAGTCTATGTGGATGACATGATCGCTAAGTCTCAAACACGAGAGGATCACATCCCAGTCCTGACAAAGCTATTCAAAAGGCTCAAGAAATTCAAGCTGCGGTTAAATCCAAACAAGTGCATCTTCAGCACAGAATCGGGGAAGTTACTTGGTTTCATCGTAAGTCACAGAGGCATCAAGGTAGATCCACAGAAGATCAAGGCCATCATAGAAATGCCTATTCCAAGCAATGAGAAAGAAATACGAGGTTTCCTAGGAATAATCCAATACATCAGCAAGTTCATAACACAACTCACGCCCATTTGTGAACCTATCTTCAAAAGGATACGAAAAGATGTACCCAAAACATGGAACGAAGGTTGCCAAGAAGCATTCGAAAAGATCAAAGACTATCTGACAAATCCTCCTATTTTAATTCCTCCAGTTCCAGGTAAACCTTTATTACTCTATGAAAAACACACATATATTATATTTAATACCTCTATATTTACATCAGTTAGTTAAGTATTTTATTCTATTTGAATTAATTAAGTGTATTTTGGTTTTGTGCAAGGAACATGAGTGGAGCGATCAAAATGCGGAAAAGTCGACAAATTATAACATTTGGCGAAGTCGGCTAATTGATGAAGGCAACAACAAAAAGCTATAAGGGCTGCCATAATTTGTAATACAGTTAATTGATGACATCATGATGTCATCAAACATTCCCAATTTTATATCTACGCAAGGCCAAATTTCTAGTGGACCCCATTCAAAACTTGTAACTAGCTAGATTAATTTTGGTCGGTTGAATTTATTGGTGGGGTTCTAAGGAGTTTAAGGTTCAGCTCTTTAGAATAGGTTATATACATATATTTATATATTTAGGGGGCTGCTGAAGTGTTTTTGTTTTTAGAAACAGCTGTTGTTTCTTCTTTTGGGTTTTCACGCATAAAGGTTCAAGAGGAGGGCTGCTTCTTCCCACCGAAAAGAACTAGGGTAGAAAACTGCTGCTGCTTTGTTCTTCTTTGTCACGTAAAAGAGAAACGGTGTTAAAGAGGAAGGGAGCCTACTGCCATTTTGTGCTGCTCCTTCAACACGCATATAAGAAGGCTGCTGCTTTCTTTTTCTCATTAACGTCCAAATCAAAGGGTTGGACAACTGATGCTGCTTGCTTCCTTTTTCTTTGTTCATCAACGCTAAAACCAGGGGCTGCTCTGCTGCTTTGTTGATGTTCTTCTCAGTTGTTACTACTGTTGTTCTGCTTCTTCTTTGTCATGCAAGAGAGAGAAGGGGTGCTACGGATCTTCTTCTTCTAACACACAAGAGGAGCTATTGTTCTTGTTCTTCTTCATGTGCATTGTTGCTGCTGCCCGACTCTTTCTTCATCACCAAAACAACACAAAATAGGGGCTAACAGCACCATAGTTTGCGATCTCAAAAACCCTTTTCTTCCTTTTCCTTTTTGTTAGTTTTGTTTAATGAATTTATTTTTGAAACTCTTGATCATGTGTAGCTAGATTAATTCTTTGGTTAAGGGTGAATTTCAAAACCCTAGACATGGTTCTTAATTAATCAATTTCAGAATTTTTCCTTTCATATTTATTTTGAAGTTGTTAATATTCCACTGCTAAAATTGTCATGAATTGCTGTCTTGTTTATTTAGGTGCGCAACTAGATGAATGTGATAGTTATTTGATTACTAGTTTAAGGTTTTGATTCGTTTTGTCAAAATTTCTAAATAAAAGTAGCGGATTGTTGTCAATGATTATGGGAGATTTTCGTTTGATTGCAAGTGGAATATAACTAAAGTTAAATAAACCAAGCTTGTGTGTTTATTGCTTGATTTAACCTATGTCTTTCTTGAGATATTGCTTTCATTAAATTAAATTTAGAGTGTAGACGCCAAATTTTTGCACACCAGTGAGAAACACCCACATTGGCCATACCTCATTTTTTGTGCAAAATCTAATAAATATCGGTAATTAAACCCTCTCCAAATTTTAATTAGAACCGGATCAAGAATGAGAACCAAAGTCTCAGAAATCTTAAATCTAGGTTAGAACCGGTGTAAGCTAGGAACCGTAGGAAGTCCTCTTGGTTCTCGGTTTTTAGGCATTGACACGTGTTGCTTTGGGATTGGCCAGTACAAGATTTCAAATTAATATGTTTGTTGAAAAATTTAATTTTTAAAAGGTTGGTGGACCCCATTTTAATTAAACAAAATAAAATTTTTTGTTTCAAAGAAAATAAGTTTGAAAAGGAAAATGAGAGAGAAAAAAGAGAAGGAGAGAGAATGGAGCTGACACGTGTCAGCTCCTAGGCCAAACCGCACACTAACGCACAACTAGTGTGCGTTTTGGTTTGTTCAGCCCCTTTTATTTTGTTCGCCTCCCATGTAACGACCCAAAATAATTTAGTTGACTGGTCAATGTCAAGTCAAGTCAAATTGAGTCTAGTCCAATGCCTTGACCGCGATAACTAATTAATTATTAAAATAATTAAGCTTAGTGTTTAAATAATTAAACTTGCGATTAAATAATGAGATTTTTATCCGAAGGTTATTTGAAGAATCTAACCATACGAATGGATAGATGTTGAAAAGTTATTGAATTTCGACTACTCACACGCGAAAATCGGACAACATATGAGGCCAATTCGAGACCCGGAACAGGATTTGACTAGGATCAAAGGTTAGACGAGATTTTGTATAGATGTGCTTTATTTTAAAGGTGCATACACATACCATATATATATTTGTTTGTATTAAAATCTATCATCATGTTAGATAAGTATGGAGAAAATATACATAGTTATAGGTGTATGCTCATGTAGCAAAATATTTCTCTTATACCTATCTTTTTATTAAGTGAATTGGAGTTTCTTTCATCTCCACCTCCATACGGTTTCTAAAACCAGAAATACTAGAGAGAGTTAAGAGTTTAAAGAAAGTGAAAGAAAGAAGATAGAAGAAAAGAAAGGAAGAGAAAGAGGGATCGTGATAGGGAGTGAGAGAGATGGAGAGAAGATCGAGTTAGAGAGAGGTCGAACTAGAGAAGAAGAAGTAGAGAACAGCAGCAGCTGCCATTTCAACCGCTGCAGAGAAAAAAAAAAGGGAACGACAGCAACAGCTGAACCGTGAGGAAGAAAGAGGAAGAAGGAGAAGAAGGAAGAAAGAAAGAAAGAAGAAAGAAAGAAGGAAGAGGAAGAAAGGGAACTCAGCCCATTCTTCCCCCTCATTTTCAAACACTTTGGGGTAAGATTTTAACCTAGAACCCTTCAATTTTTCAGCTGATTTCTGGGAAAATAACCTAGGGTTTTTTTGTTCCACATGCTTGTTAGTGTAGATCTTGATGAATGGGAGCTCCATGGTGGAAGAGGTGATGAGATGGGCTAATATTTTGAGGATAAGGTGAGAAATCAGCACCCTAATGCTTTAAATCTTGTGATTTTTATAACGTAAGTTGGGGGTTTTTGAGGAAAACGAATTTGCATGTTATAGGATAACATCTTGGAAGCAAAAATCTAGGGTTTTGCTTAAAGTTCTGTTTTGGATTATGGAATCTAAATGTTAATTAGTTAAATTGAGATTTCAGTAGAGAAGCTTGTTGTTATGATGAATTTGGCATGAGTTGCGCTGACTTTTTCATGTCTTAATCGAGTTTTGGTTGTTTTCCGAAATTGGATTCTCAGATTTAACTGCGCAGGCTACACTAAAACCTTCATAACTTTCTTATTTTAGATCCAAATCAAGTGCTTCTAGTTTCTACTGATTCATAATATCTTAATCTTCAGTAAAAATTTCACAAATTCTGGACAAGTAGACTGCTTATTGTAGATTTTTAAAGTTCACCTATCATTTTCTTAAAACTAGTTATTTCTGCAAAATATATCATTAATCGGTGCTTTTTTCATTTCTTGATTTGTTTTCTGTTGTTGATTTCTTCATGAGAAGTATAGATATAGATGTTATCTTTCTATTGCTTTTGGTTTCAACATTTTCAGAATTTCTGATGATTTGTAGTGATTACTTTTCCTAAAACTGTTACATATTTCTAAATTCTTAATATGGGATTACTTTTTGGTATTTGAAGCTTGCTAAATGTTTTCAATATTTTTCTAAACTTCTATTTGAGATAAAATAGCTAATTCTCTTTTGTGTAGATGTTTTAAGCTATAGGGTGTAGAGATGAT
>MVGT01002476.1:5432-27943 GCA_002174775.1 Macleaya cordata | reverse complement strand
AAGTTCCAAAGAGGTATGATGTTTCTTTTATTTCTTTGCCTTTATCTAACGAGAAACTTTTACCTTCTGTGATGCAGGCCCCCACCTTAGAGCTTAAACCTCTTCCAGAGCATCTTAAATATGTGTACTTAGGTGAGGATGATACCTTACCAGTAATCATTGCAAGGAACCTCACAACACTACCAGAAGAAAGGCTAGTTAGTGTATTGAAAGACCATAAAACGGCTATAGGCTAGACAATAGCCGACATAAAGGGATTAGTCCTTCTATGTGCATGCACCGAATTTTACTTGAGGATAGAGCAAAGCCAACTAGGGAATCTCAACGTCGATTGAACCTGCCTATGATGGAGGTTGTGAAGAAAGAAATCTTGAAACTACCAGATGTTGGCGTGATCTAACCTATTTCAGACAGCAAATGGGTGAGCCCGGTCCAAGTTGTTCCAAATAAATCTGGCATCACGGTGGTTAAGAATGAGGAGAATGAGCTAGTACCAACTCGTATCCAAATGGGTTGGCGGGTTTGCATAGATTATCGAAAACTTAACTCTACCACTCGCAAGGATCATTTTCCTTTGCCATTTATTGACCAAATGTTAGAAAGGTTGGCTGGTCATACTCACTATTATTTTCTTGATGGTTACTTAGGTTATAATCAGATCGTAATTGCACCGGAGGACCAGGAGAAGACAACATTCACTTGCCCCTTTGGAACATTTGCCTATCGACATATGCCATTTGGTCTTTCCAACACTCCTGCTACTTTTCAACGGTGTATGGTTAGTATATTTTCAGATTATGTTGAAAACATCATAGAAGTTTTTATGGATGATTTTAGTGTCTATGGTGACTCTTTTGACAAATGTTTAGATAACCTTACACTTGTTCTTAAACGCTGCATGGAAACTAACCTTGTGCTTAATTGGGAGAAATGTCACTTTATGGTAGATCATGGTATAGTTTTAGGTCATATCATTTCTACTAAAGGAATAGAAGTAGATAAATCTAAGATAGATCTTGTTCGCTCCTTACCACCTCCCACAAGTGTGAGGGAGGTTCGTTCTTTTCTTGGTCATGCAGGATTTTATCGAAGGTTTATCAAAGATTTTTCAAAGATTGCAAGGCCCTTATGCAGATTATTACAAAAGGACGTGGCATTTGAATTCAACGAAGAGTGCAAAGAGGCATTTGAGCGACTGAAAGAGCTCTTGACCACGGCTCCTGTTATTCAACCACCAGATTGGAGCCATCCATTTGAGTTGATGTGTGATGCAAGTGATTATACTGTGGGGCCAGCTTTGGGGTAGCGAGTCGGTAAGCTTTCTCATGCCATCTATTATGCATCTAGGACCTTAAATGATGCACAACTTAACTACTCTACAACTGAAAAAGAGCTCCTAGTAGTTATTTTTGCTTTAGAAAAGTTTTGTTCCTATTTAATTGGTACTAAAGTAATCATGTTTTCTGATCATGCAGCTCTTAGGTACCTGCTCACCAAAAAGGATGCAAAGCCGAGGCTCATAAGGTGGATACTTCTCTTGCAAGAGTTTGATCTAGAAATAAAGATAAGAAAGGTAGTGAAAATCTGGTTGCAGACCACCTTAGCCGCCTCATTCATGATGAAGATGCACTTCCTTTGCAAGAAAACTTCCCGGATGANGTGACCTTTTGTTTCTTCGCGTGGTAA
Organism: Macleaya cordata; assembly: GCA_002174775.1. Lineage (NCBI taxonomy): Eukaryota > Viridiplantae > Streptophyta > Magnoliopsida > Ranunculales > Papaveraceae > Macleaya > Macleaya cordata. The sequence continues at coordinate 26,257 of MVGT01002476.1, read as the reverse complement.
TCTTTAATACTTCTTGCTGTTGATTATGTGTCGAAATGGGTGGAAGCAAAAGCCACCCGAACAAATGATTCTAAAGTGGTCGTAGATTTTGTGAAGACTAACATTTTTGCAAGGTTTGGAACACCAAGAGCCATAATCAGCGACATAGGTAGTCATTTTTGCAACCGATCATTTGAAGCTTTGCTAAAGAAATACAACATTACACATAAGGTTTCCACGCCATACCACCCACAAACTAGTGGGCAAGCTGAAGTGTCGAACTGAGAAGTCAAGTCCATTCTAGAGAAGATTGTCAAACCAAATAGGAAGGATTGGTGTTTGCGACTCAATAACGCACTTTGTGCATATAGGACTGCATATAAAACTCCAATTACAAGGTTGTGGTTTTCTCAGAACTAAAATTACACTTTTGTTGGCTATTTACTTCTAACTCATAGACTTGAATATTTGTGAAAGGTTTTTAGTGTCTGGATAGTGTTCTGAACTCTATTTCATGTTTATTAGCTTGCTAAAATTCTATTGTTAATTGCTTATGTTTCTGAAATAATATTATGAACCCTGTTTTGCTTTGAACTTATAATTTTGTGGGTAGATTAACTGCAAACCCTCACGAGACAACATTCGTCCACTAGGGGTAATCTAGGGGTTTAATGGCTTGTTGCACATGCTAAGTGCAATCGCGATTCCTGCGAAAGTGAGTTAGGATTTTATTCTTTTCATTAGGATTAGTTTAGTTTTAGCTTTACTCGAGGACTAGCAAAATGCAAGTTTGGGGGTATTTGATAAGCACACATATATTATATTTAATACCTCTATATTTACATTACTTAGTTAAGTATTTTATTATATTTGAATTAATTAAGTGTATTTTGGTTTTGGGCAGGGAACAAGAGTGGAGCAATCAAAATGCGGAAAAGTCGACAAATTATAACATTTGGCGAAGTCGGCTAATTGATGAAGGCAAAAACAAAAAGCTATAAGGGCTGCCATAACTTAATTTGTAATAAAGTTAATTGATGACATCAGCATGATGTCATTAAACATTCCTAATTTTATATCTACGCAAGACCAAATTTCTAGTGGACCCCATTCAAAACTTGTAACTAGCTAGATTAATTTTGGTATGTTGAATTTAGAGGTGGGGTTCTAAGGAGTTTAAGGTTCAGCTCTTTAGAATAGGTTATATATATATTTATATATTTAGGGGGCTGCTGGAGGGTTTTATATTCTTTTGAAAAGGAAGGCTGCTGCCCTGGTTTTCTTTTCATCTCTTCTTTCGAACGGCAGCAGCTGCTGTTGTTTCTTTTTCTCCTACACGCATAAGAGAGTAGAGAGAACGACTACTGGGTGTTGGGTTTTTAGGTGTTTGCTACTGCTTCTTCTTGTTTGTGACGCACAGAAGAGAGACAAGGGTGTGCTGTTACTGCTATTTTCACGCCAAATTAGGAGGCTGCTACTATTGCTGCTCTCCTTCTTCCTTTTCAACCGATATAAACAGGTGGCTGCTAGGGAGAGGGAGACAAAGAAGAGATCTGCTGCTGTGTTGTTGCTGCTGTCCTCCTTCCTGATGCACGAAAGATACAGCTGCTTCTTCTTGTTCTGGACTGCTACTTGCTGCTGCCTTCTTCCTGACGTCAGATCCAAGGGGAGTTTCTTCTGCTGTCTTCTTCTTAATCGTTCTTCAACGCACAAGAGAGAAAGGAGAGTTGCTACTGCTTCTTCCTCTTTTCTTCACACCAAACCAGGAGAAAACAAGGAGGAGATTACTTATATTAACGCCCAAAATAGGGGCGAAATACATTCAGCACCATAGCTGTTTGCAACCCAATAAACCCTCTTGTTTTCTTTTCCTTTTTATTAGTTTTGTTTGATGAATTTATTTGTGAATCTTCTTAAACATGTGTAGCTAGATTAATTCTTTGGTTAAGGGTGAAATTCTAAACCCTAGACATGATTCTTAACTAATTAATTTCAGAATTTTCCTTTCATGTTTCTTTTGAATTTGTTAATATTTTACTGCTATATTTGTCATGAATTGTTGTCTCGTTTGTTTAGATGTGCAACTAGATGAATGTGAGTTATTTAATTGCTAGTTTAGGGTTTTGATTTGTTTTGTCAAGATTTCTAAACTAAAGTAGTGGATTGTCGTCAACGATTATGGGAGATTTTCGTTTGATTGCAAGTGGAATATAACTCAAGTTAAATAAACCGAGCTTATGTGTTTATTGCTTGATTTAACCTATGTCTTTCTTGGATTATTGCTTTCATTAAATTAAATTTATAGAGCTTGTTCTAGGTTGTTTAATGGAAAGAGATTGAGTGAAGAGTTTGTTTTACTCAACGACAAAGTGGAGAAGAATCGAGATAATCGAACTTGTGATTGTCTTAGGGTTATTAATTTCGAAAGAGAGTGAAAGATAATTCTAATCATTAACTATAAATCATGTTTAGAGGTAGCGAATGATCCCTTAACCATATTTCTCATCATATTTACTTAACCTTTTAAATTCTATTTTTCTTAGATTCTAATTTAGCTAGTTGCTATCTTTTAATTTGTTTACATATCAAATCGAAGCCAATCCCTCCAGTTTTACGTGTTTAGTGTGTCCTTAGTGTGTCTATATAGTCTTAGTTATTTCTATTTAGTTTAAGTAGGTTTTTGAATTTTATTTTAATCTCTAGGTAGTTTCGGTTGNAGAGATTGAGTGAAGAGTTTGTTTTACTCAACGACAAAGTGGAGAAGAATCGAGATAATCGAACTTGTGATTGTCTTAGGGTTATTAATTTCAAAAGAAAGTGAAAGATAATTCTAATCATTAACTATAAATCATGTTTAGAGGTGGCGAATGATCTCTTAACCATATTTCTCATCATATTTACTTAACCTCTTAAATTCTGTTTTTCTTAGATTCTAATTTAGCTAGTTGCTATATTTTAATTTGTTTACATATCAAATCGAAGCCAATCCCCCCCAGTTTTACGTGTTTTGTGTGTCCTTAGTGTCTACATAGCCTTAGGTTTTTGAATTTTATTTTAATCTCTAGTTAGTTTCGGTTGGTTTTATGTCAATAACTTATAAATTAGGAACAATCTTCTGCGGAAATGACCCTTGCTTACTATTATACTCAATAACGATCTTACTTAGTGCAGGGATTTAAGTGATACACTTTTTAGGGTATCACTCTACATTTCTGTGACAGAAACGTCCATGGGAGCAATGGTTGCAGAATACGATGAGAACAGTTGTAAAAAACGTGCCATCTATTACATCAGTAAGACACTTTCAGGGTACGAGGTCAGATACACTCTCCTTGAAAAGACATGTCTCACCTTAGTATGGTCTACGCGCCGTCTCAGACACTACATGCTGTCTCACTCAATCTAACTCCTTACAAGAATGGTTCCAATCAAGTATCTATTCGAAAAGCCAGCCTTATCAGGGAGGACCACACGATGGCAATTACTCTAATCGAAATTTGACATCACGTATATCACTCAAAAATCAATCAAAGGGAAAGCAATCATAGGTCTACTCGCCTCAACCTATCACAGATAATGAGACTCTAAAAGTCGAATTCCTAGACGAAGATATTTTTGTTGTTGATCTAGATAAACTATGGAAGATGTACTTCGACGGTGCTTACAATCAAGCAGGCCTTGGGGTAGGGGAAATCCTAATATCTCCCGATGATGTTGGAACTCCCATTGCCATTAAGCTCAAATTTCCATGCACTAACAATATTGCAGAACATAAAGCATGCATCGCAAGTCTGTAAGCCACCCTTGCGATTTCGGTTCGAAGAATAGAGGTATATGGAGACTCGTTATTAATCATCAATCAAATTCAGGGATTATGGAAGCTCAAAGATGAAAAGCTAATCCTGTATCATGAGTTCCTTGTAAAAGTAACCAAAGAATTCGAGCACGTCGAATTCCATCTCATCTACAGGAACAAAAATCATTGTGCCAATGCACTGGCTGTCCTAGCTTCTTGGTTATCAGTACGAAATGGATCTACAGTCCGACCGATTAAAGTTGTTTAACAAGATGATCTCGCATACTATCTTCAGATAGGGATATCAACAGAGTAACCAGACGGATAACCCTGGTTCTTAGATATCAGGAGATTCCTCGAAGACTAAGAATTCCCAGAAAAAGCTTCAAAGCAAGAGCAAGAGATATATCAGAAGAATGGTAAGAGATCAGGATTCTGATCTTCTCTCCTCGATTGTAGATGTAGGGATAGAATTGAAGAACCAGTAATGACAAAGATAAACAAGGATGAATAGAAGAAGAACATGAGGCTGAAAGTGCTCTCTCCTCTCGTTTGATCTTAGTTCTCACCAGTCTTCTATTAACTAACCATTTTTCCTTCTATCACCGTCCTATTTATAAACGAATGTAGCTTACTTCTTACGCTACCCAATTCCATGTCAGATCATCTCATGATTACCTTTGACGCTCCTCATCACGTGACTTCCTTCATGCTCTTCGTCATGTGACTCTCTTTAACGCTCTTTCTTGCAATGTCAGCTATACTAACAACTGTTTCTTAGCTGGTCATTCGGTTATATTCCTCCATCGAGTTTTAATCCTTTCTTTTGAATTAATTACCTTCTCTACCCTTCATTATATAATAACAAACTTTCCTATCTCTCGGACAACACTACATTATTACGAGGTGAACTACCTTTACCTTTAAGTAAGTCACCTCGTTACTAGATGAATCTCTTTTCGTTTCTTTGATGAATCATCTTGTTTACTAGATGATTCAGCTTGTTGGAAAATACCTCCACAAATGGCCTGTCAATTTGTAATCTTTGGAGGAATCCTCTTCGAATGATCCTATGACGGAACGCTATTAAGATGTGTCGATGAAAAAGAAGCAAAAATTCTTCTCGAGAAGGTACACGCCGGAGTGTGTGATCTCCACATGGAGTCCGATATCGTCAATTTTGTGCAAAAATGTCATCAACGTCAGATCCATAACAATTTGATACATTCTCCACCATCGGTACTCCATACTCTTGGATCACTATTGCCTTTTTCCACATGGGGAATAGACGTAGTAGGGAAGATAAGTCCACCAACATTAAATGGTCATTGCTTCATCATTGTTACAATTGACTACTTCACAAAATGGCTAGAAGCATTCTCCTGCAAAAGCATAAAAGCTGGACCCATCGCGAGGATTATACAAAGGCACATCATATGCATATACGGAGTACCACATGGGCTAATCTCAGACAATGGGACTAACTTTGTCAGTTCAAAAATCTCCCAACTACTTCAAAGCTACAAAATACAGCATCATAATTCTTCACCATATAGGTTGCAAACGAACGGGGCAATAGAAGCTGCAAACAAAACTCTGGTAAGAACTCTCAAAAAGATGACTCTTACTTAGAAGGACTTGAGCGAAAAACCACCTTTCGCACTCTGGGGGTATCGCACATCGATGCGCACTCCTATAGGGGCAACTCCTTTCTCGTTGGTATACGGAATGGAAGTAGTGCTCCCAGTCAAAGTGGAAATCCCAACTATGAGGATACTAAAAGAAGGACAGATTCTTGGAGAAGATTGGATCCGAGACAGGGTGGAAGAGCTAAATTTCATCGACGAAAAGAGGTTAAAAATAGATTTTACTCTCGGGCCTATCAGTAGAGAATCATCTGAAGCTTCAACAAGAAGGTTTACCCAAGACTGTTCAGGCAGGGCGACCTTGTACTCAAAGAAGTCTATTCAGTCTTGCGCAAAGACCCCAGGGAAAATTTCAGACCGAATGGGAAAGGACCGAACATTATTAAAAAGATTCTTTCAAGCATGGAAATATACCTAATGGATCTAAATAGGGAAAACATACGGGGACCTACAAAAGCCGATTAACTTAAGATATACTAAGCGTAGGTAAGTTACTCGAACTTCTAAATTAGGGGCAGATGAAGTGTTAGAGACTCTAAAAGAGAGGCCATTTTTGTCGAATCTAAAAAGCCAAAAAGTGTGGAACTAGGAATCGAAACAGTCAATACCACTAGAAGCCAAGTTTGAGCCTGAAGCCTTTTCTTTCAAAAGTTAGAAAAATCTCCCTACCGAAAATCTTACTCCCTAAAAGCTAGGGGTAAGATATCAAGCAAATAGCATGTTCGCACCCAAAATCAAGGGGCAGATGCTGCAACAAAAACTTGTTTTCAATTAAGGGGCAGGTAATAAAAAATTCCTCAATAAAAAATAGGGATACATAAAAACAGAAAGATCCCTCAATCCAAAACGGGGATAAGAAAAATAAAAAAGTGTCTCTCATAAAAAAAGGAGCAGAAACAAATAAAATAAAGTGAGAAAACCAAGAAAAAGAAAAAGAAAAAGAACGAGCTTGGAGCCTTAATCCTTCTTTCTAGCCAATCCTAAGCCTCACTACAACCTAATCAAAGTCCTATCTGAGTTTCGAAAGCAACAAAAACCCTCGGTAGAGAAAAAGAGTGATGAACTTCAAAAAATGAAGAAGATAAAAGCAGAAATCGTAATGAGAAAAATCAAGACTTGGAAAAACTTGATCCTCTTTTGCAAGTTCCCACATCTCCAGAGAAGATTCATCCCATAGCACGAATCTGATTAAAACATCCAAAGTTGCAAGCAAGGGGCAGAACGGACCTCTTTCTTTAGAAGTATTGAGGAAGATATCGTGTCCAAAGATTTCTGCCGACCACTTTTAAGGATAGGCCTTTTGTCTGAGGACATTCCCAGATGACTGAGGACATTCCCAGAAAACAAGTGTTATTTCAATTCATTATACATCAACATATAGAATCTAAAAATATGTGCGTACATCAAATGTGCAGGGAAAGTTAGGATAGGTCAAAAGGGGGAAAAGAGAAACTCCATCCTGGCATATCTTAGTGACGCCGACGACGAGTCAGTGGCAACGGGCTAGATATGAAAACCTGCTTACCCGTCTGCGAATCATTAAAGCAGACAGTTAATTAAATAAGCAATATATGATGCAGAAGGGAGGCAGTTTTTAATGAAAGAAAAACTCACACCAGAATCGGTATCGAAATCCTCAAGGATCCCTCTAAGGCGGTCACTCTCGGCTCTATCATAATCTTGAGATAGCTCCCACCAAACGACCTCATCCCGCAATTCACTCTGCTCAAAACCACTCTCTCTATATATTAGCGTTGACCAGACACCATCCGAAGGGCCTCCTCTATGGGTTCATATGCCATCTACATAGAAAAATAAGTTAAGTCTCATCTCTTAAAGCAAAACAGAAAAGCAAGAGAGATAGAAAACTTACATAAGGGAAGTCATCATCTAGAGGAAGCCCGAATACCGTCTCGTCAGTAGGCCTGCTAATATGCACATGGAAGGGGTCTCTATCCGGGATATACACGTCGAAATCCCAAGGAAGAGGAGGCAGATACAAACCCTCTCTTGGCTTATAATCATGAAGGCCAGGCTGCCTCATAGGGTTCGATGTCCTGACCCGTGGTACCGCTTAATCAGTCAAAAGGAGTAAGTCAAAACAAATGCAAGTGAGGAAAATAAGTTCTAAAATAAAAATATAACTCACCGGTCGTCTACGATTCGCCTCAGCTCCGACAAATATGACATTTGTCCCCCGACCCCGCGTGCCCATAGCATACAGATCATCTATGGGGAACTGGTTCAATTCATTCTCAGTATCAGCATGAAGAATCTAGAGAAACCCACGGGGAGACCAGGGAGCTATAGGAACAGCATAATGCAGGCCGGTCTGGAAACCGCAGCGCTCACTAACGTAGCAAGTAACGTAATTCAGTCCCTTCAAAAGGTACTGAGTCTGTGAAGGCGCCTGCATCTCCAAGAAGATAGCCTCCCCTTTATGAGGAGAGTCAGCCCAAGGCTCTGTATGTGTTTCGCAGATCAAAACAAACATAAGCCAAGTTGCCAGTACAAATTAAATCGCAAAGGAAAGGTGAAGAAGTTTACCCCAGCGATGGTAGATAGCTCCAAATCCGAGCGAAAGGAATCAATGTTGCTCACGGTCGCACCGGTCTGTGCAATAGTCAACACCAATCTGTCCCACCGAGCCATCTAGGGAAAAGGAGGAGGACCATTCTCATTCAAGATGGGATTGCCTATGTTCAGATACTCGTAGCACCAATACTACATCAAGGAGAACAAAAATCTGAGCCCCAAGGCTAGCATTCAATCAAAATCAAAGGCAAAGATCGAGATCATACCACCAAGATTGCCTAGTAACCACCAATGGTCTGATATGCTCCCCAAGACACTCGAGAGAAGGTAAGGTACAAAAAGGACAGGATCGCACTCCCCTAGTCAACATCGAAAAGATGCCTCAGATCCTCAACCGCCTTCACATGGCTCGCCTTAATCTTTGTGTTTCCCGTGGTAAACATCACTTGTGCCATCAAGTAAGTAAGAAACGCCAGAGAATCTAAGCATTGTTGGAGCGAGGCGGAGGGTCATTATCAGGAACCAATCCGGAAAACTTGCAATAAAGCTCTCCCACATCAATATAGTTACTCCCGTCCAGCAACTCGTCTGTGGAAAGTGGATCGAAAAGCTCTCTTAGGGACTCCCTCGTATAGTCGTGCTTCTAAGGGAACTGGTTTCCATATCTGATTGAAATCCTGGTAATCATATAAAAGTCTAGGGGAGTAATGCCAAACTCACCCTCAGGTAAATGGAAAGTATTGGTCTCATCGCCCCATCTCTCCGGCAGAGCCAATGTCAACACATTATCATTGCACTGACGAAACAACTCGATAAACAGGACCAACCTAATGGTCGACATCCAGGTCGAGATATTAGAGTTCCCACGGATTCTCATCCACCAATCATATATATGCTCGGGAGAACCTCTACATCTATAATGTCGGGTCTTATTCTAACAAAAATAAAAGCACATGCAGAGAATACTAAGTTTTTTATGTTTCATAGTGTGCACATATTATACAAAAAGCAGGCAATCAATAACAAAAAAGACAAAAGAAGATGAAGAACAACTTACCTCGAGTCTGCATGCATAGACCCTAAGATGGTCATCCACCTTCTTCAGTAAGTCGAAATCCCTATTCATATGATCGCCACCGTATCGGAGAGTCGCATCGAGGATCGCAAAAGTTCTGGCGTTCATACTGTTGAGCACGTCTCACCATCGTGGAGAAAAAAGCGTAAGTGCTCCACTTCAGAAACTCAAGAAAGGCTCAAAGAGCATAAAGAAAGTGGAGAAATGAAGAAAAAATGGGTCGAATCGGGTCACAAATTACCCATTTGCTTGAGTGTAGGCCTTACGGCGGCAGTTGAAGGTGTGTGCACATCTTCAACATGCGCTGAGAACTGGTACGTGCCAGGCGCACGTGCCAGCCCTCTCCAGCCCCTTGTGGCTGCCCCTAACACTTTCCTTCTGTAGGCTGACCCCCAGATTACTTTGGGCTATCCTTGCCTTCTTTTGGGTCATCCCTAACCATTTTCGACCATTTCGGATCCAACCGTGAGCTCCATTCTCCGATCCAGAACACCATTGACATGTTTCTAAGTCATTTCCCAAGGACTTTTTCGAAGAAAACTAAGTTTTTTTTCAACAAGTCTATGACTTTAACCCTGCTTAGGGTCACCTTTAACCAGTTGGACCATTCTGGATCCGACCGTGAGCTCAGAACTCTGATCCTAAACACTCATTTAAATGCTTTATAGTCATTTTCTTAAATCTTTGTTGAATAAAACTAACTTTTCAGGGTTTATGGCTTTAAACATGTACAATGTACTTCCTTGGAACTACTTTAGTCATACAAAAGCCATCTAAAGTTACTAAAAACCAGGGACCTCATCACAAAAACTACCCTGAAGCTTCAAAACAATGCGGTTGAAACAAGAAAGAGTCCATTACAAAAACAAAGTCTCAACCCCAAACCGAGACCTAAAAATCAAAATAGATCTTGAAATCAAGAACCAAGGTCTAAATCCAGTTCTTGCACCAAAAACCAAGAACCAAGAACCAAGAACCAACAATTACCCACCTTTGAAATACTCAAAACAAATTCATGAGAGACAGACAAGGGTTCTAGAAAATCCATCATCTTTCATTGAATTTAAAGTGACAAGCGGGGTACATTGAATGTTAAAAAGTAGGGAAATGCAAAAATCTTAAATCCTAAACTAATGAGGATTTTCTTATCTCGTGCAGGTGATCTACCAGTCATCATCAAAGTTATAATCAAAAAATAATTCAGAGAAAATCATGAAAACTGTACGCCAGCGAGTATATTCCCAGGTTCTAGGTGGAATTTTATAAAGACGATACGTGCATCGTCCATTCTTCTCAAAGGGGGTCCTCCGAATCCAAGCTTTAGTAGTCGCATGAACAATGCTAGTTAAAAGGGAGCTAGCACCGAAGAAAAAGCCAGTCAAGTCAGGCTCATCCTATAAATACCCATACTGACGCATTATCAGGCGGTGACAGTAAAAGGTGCGTTTGGTAATGCTCATAATAGAAACCACATTGTGCCCCTCAGTGCTTAAAAAGGATAAGAAAACCTGGAGATGATTCAGACCCTATTAAACATTGCCACTACTCAACGTGTCTAAGCGATGCAATACCTCCGCAGAAGCCCACAGAAGAAGGATACGACGACAGAACTCATTCACAGAATTAGCGATACGACCCCTCGAAGGAAGAGTAGGAGTAATCATGTGCAAATGCTCAAGAAACCATATCTGCATAAAAGATACCCTACATCAGTCAGGGATTTCTGTTTAGAAGAAATCAAATGCAAAGGTTTGAAACTTACAAAAAGTGTTGCCAGGCTGCCTTTGAAGCCGCCCTCCTCGTGAAAAGAATCCAAAGAATCAAAAGTCTCTCCAAGGATGGTAGGAACCAAAGCCTTACCATCGCTAGAACCCAAGAAAGCTAAAACAATGGACCTATCAAAGCAATGTTCGTTCTGACTTAGCAACAAGAAGCCCATCAAGCATAGGCAAATTGCACGATTTTGAAGAGTAAGATCAGCATAAGTACCAAAACTCCTCGCCAGATTGCCTATATAAACTCCATTGCTATAATGGACTTCCCTCGGGAAATAACGATCTTCACTAGAACCCATAAAGGCATTAGATTCAGCTCGGGTAACACTATAAGGGAGCGGTTCGATCAGGGGACCTTCCGAAAGAACATTTAAGATCTTGTTGTGCTCCTCGATCATGGGACACAAGTCATTACTTCCAAAGTGGAAAACATGAAGATCACGATGCCAAAACTATGCCGCACAAGCAAGAAGGTGCCAGTTCACAGGTACATTATAAAAGAAAGCGATATTTCCAACCTTGTAGCAGAAAATAAACTGCCTTTCGGTGTCCCTCAGATTCATGGCCCAGGCATAAAAAGGCTCCATGGAAAAGGTGGTAGTCATACCTAAACATGTGGGATTGAACTCAAAAGTTCGACAAAACTTACAACAACACTCAGAAATATCAGCAAGGTTCTAAATCAAGGGGTTCAGAAGTGAAATGAATCAAAGCTTTCAAAACAGGGAACTCAAGAACTCAAAACATATGAAGATAAGAGCAAACAAGAAGAGCTCAAACTAGTGGTGTAAGGAAATAAGGGTTCAGGCCAGCTAATTTATAGGCCTGAACCCTGTTTCTGAGTGCACCATGAAGATGCGCCTGAACAGTGAGGTGATGGCCATCACCTCACCTAAGCGTATTCCGACGATTCCTCCGTCAAACGCATGATTTCATCTTTTCCGCGTCTTCAAATCAAGCCCAAAATCATCCGATCTTGCCCGTTAGGTCCCGAAAAATCAGAAAGTCGAAAATTAAACCTTGATTTCTACCCAAATTAGTTCAAACTACTGAAGAACTAACATCTTGACCAGACAAAGCCTTTCTGCCAGTGCAAAACTCAAGAAGCTAGAGTCAAACAGCCTCTTTTTTGAAACCGGTTACGCAGTTTTTCAAACAAAACATAAACCACAACTCGGAATAAACTAATTTCAGAGCCTGACACTTCCGAAGGTCCATCTTTACATCTGAAGCCCAAAAAAATCAAACAAACTTCCAAAAATCCTCCAACACCTCTAAAGTTCAGTGAAACTGACCCCGACGTCTCTCTGGTTCTCGAAATCCACTAATTTCAAAGCCCGACACTTCCGAAGGTCCGTCTTTACCTCCGAAGATCAAACAAGATCAAGAACAAAACTTTCGAAGGTCCTCCAATACCTCCGAAGTACAACATAAAGATACCCCGATGCCTCTCTCTCTAAAAGATGCCTTACTGAAAAGCAGGGCTAGTTTTCTCGTAGCAAGCAAACTGGAACACAAAAATTATTGATTTCAACGCCAAATCAAAAGCTTCCGAAGGTCAATCAATACCTCTGAAGCAAAAGAAACCCTGAAGTCTCAAATCTTCCGCGAAGGTCCTTTAATACCTCTGAAGATTAACACAAGTGACGCTGAAGTCTCACTCTATAGCAAAGAAAGAATCTCCCCCGAAGGTCCTTCAATACCTCCAAAGATTAACGAAGAAGACTCCATTGTCTCCACACTCACCATTCCAGCAAAAATCTAAGCTGAGACCAACATAAGAGACCCTGAACTCTCTCTTTAGCAAAGAAAGAATCTCCCGCGAAGGTCCGTCAATATCTCCGATGATTAAAAAGATCTCAAAAATCTCTACAAGGCTCGCCGTCACAGTAAGCACGTAAACTGAGATAAAACAATCAGATGAGACCCTGAAGTCTTAAGTCTTCCGCGAAGGTTCTTCAATACCTTCAAAAGTTAATAAAGAAGACTCCATCATCTCCACACTCATCGTTTACAGCAAAAACGTGAGTCGAAACAATAAAGAAGACCCCAGAAGTCTCCCATAATCAATCAAGACAAGCTGCCAAAGGTCCGCCAATACCTTTGAAGTAAGTAGACTCAAACGTCTCCACAAAATTAACGAAAGAACCACAGAAGTTCTACACTCAAAACCAGAGAGACTGATGTCTCAAAACAATAAATGAACCACCGTTGTTCAGAATCAAGGAAGACCGCGATCATGTGAGGATCCGGATAAAGCAAGCATCAGACAAAGCCTAGTCAGCCAAAGATCAAACAGTGATCATGACTAAACTACAGGTCTCAATCAAGCATCGCAGCATTGAAGACTAAAGAATAGAGACAGCTTATGTACGAGAGTACGCCTGAGCAAGAAATCCCAAACGAGACCATGAAAAGGGTAGCAAGCTAAAAACTTTAATCAAACTAACGTAGGCACAAAGACCTCCGAATAGAGACAAAATAAAGCAATGTTATCTTTAGAAATGACAGTATTTTCCCATGGAAAGTCAGCGAAACATTTTCCAATTGAAGGATATTAGGTCAGTTCTAATCGTTGACATCAAACCTAGGCTATCTTCATGGCAAAAAAACATTCCGGCATCTTTCTTAGCTCAGAAAAATAACTTGGCTATTCTTCAAGCATAAATTGACTAAGCTTCTCTAGGGCTATAGGATTACAGTACCTCGCTCCCAACACTAGTCAGAATCTTTTGAGCACACCAAATTAGTGTCGTCTTGGCTTTGGCATTTGGTCTGCTAAACATACCTCTACCAAATAAGGGTATCTGTAGACACCTAAATTTGACTCACTCAGAGCACCTCAGTGATTCCTTCAAAACCAGTCAAATACAGTCTGAAAAGGGAACCTAAAAGAGTCGAAATGAGGCGAAAGAGTTAAGACATAAGCCAGAGCCTCAGGAACGTCCCACAAACCTCCGAAAACTCTAAACAAAACTTTAGAAACCCCCGAAAATGTATTTAGAAGGTCCAGAAAACACAGAATCGACCCGGAAAAACCCCGAAAATAAACTCGGAACACCCAGAGGACACAAGAATGACCCAAAACACCCTAAAGGGCCCCACCAAGGAGGCTAAACCACCTAACTAGGGGTTGCCATGTGGCCGCCGACTTAGGCACAGTGCATCTCAAAGATGCGCTCATAAACAGGATCTGGTCCTATTAATAGGACCCTCCCCTTCCTTCATTTGGCATCTCAGAAATAGCATGGAGTTCACTTTGGTCTTAAATCCATTTTCCACTGTTGTTTTCTGAATCTCGAGAAGGTTTTCGTTCAGAGTTCGATCCACTTTCGAATTTCTGAATTTCGTGTATGATTGTCTCTAGGTCACGTACACTTTCTAGTACTAAAGCTCGATAATTTCTTCGAACGCTACCTGCTGCCTTCGGGACGGGAACGAGAGATCGATTAGGAATCCGTCAGAAGCCTATCAAAACTAGAAAAATAAGAGAAATAGTAACGAACCTCTACCTAAATCTCTGGTCAAATCCAAGAAGCGCTCAGGTACATACTCAATACTCTTAAACTCTTTACGATTCATTGTTTAAAGATAGTGCATTCAAGCATTATAAATCTTTTCGAAAAGCAATAAATAGCAAACCTTCAAAACAAAAACTTGTTGTTATCGTCAAAGTAGTATCAATGTAGCATGTCTCTGAGGGAGCATGCTCTCTAGCATGGCTCCATAGTACGCTACATAATATTAGATAGTGTTTAGGATGGTAAATCTTCCTAATTCAAAACGAGAAAAAACTCTACGATTGACAACATGATCAATTTGTAGAGAATTCAAGCACAACCGGCACGACTCGTCAATATGTTCAAAACGCCTTCTAATAAGGAGAGAAACGTTAAAGCTCCATTCACGAGGAGGTTTCTTTTACAAAACCGGCATGACTCGTTAATCAATCTCTTTTTAAAACTCCTTCTAAGTAAGGAGAGAAACAAAGGGAACTCCACCCACGAGGAGGTCCCACTTATAAAACTGACACGACTCGTTAACCATCATCCTCTCATGCTTCTTTAAATAAGGACGCATCATCGACACGACTCGTCAATCACAATCTTCTTATGCTCCTTCAAATAAGGAAGCATCATCTGACTTACGGCCATTCCCCATGAGAACGCTAAGTTCTCTCCAAGTGATGAATAGTTGTAGCCCAATCATTAGTATAGAAAAGTTCTCAAGGCGAAAGATTCAGAGATCTCCTTGAGTATGAATAACCTACCAAATCCCTCCCGAGCACTGAGGCATGTAAGCAAGAATAGGTAAAACCATCTTGTTATCTCCGTTCGTTGAGATAACAGCAGAAGTCAGATCATTTACACTAATGTACTTATCTTTCCTATTTTGTTTTTCTATAAAAATCTGAACTAACTGTTTTCATATGCAAGAGAGTTCATATATTATATGCACCTGAGATGAGGCACCAATGTTGATTTAAAATCTCCTTTATAAAGTAGAAACTGACTAACGGGCGGTTGTCAGGTACCTAATACCTTCCTGACCCGTAACTAGGACCCCGTACCTAGAATCTCTACACAATACAGTGCAGACCGAGTTAAATGGAAGAAGATGTTACTTGCTCTCTCTCCAAAGAGACTAGATAATGCCTTTTTCTAATCAAGAGGGACCTAATACCCTTCAAATTCAGGTGGTGACTATAAACATTGAAACAAAGGATGAGACTCTCCTTCCTCTTTTAAGGCGACCAAAAAAATGTGCTGAAAGAAAGATAGAGAGAAACATCGTCAGAATAGATACACGCACACACACAAAAGATGAATTAGAATGTTGAACACTGACCATCAAAAAGAACCCGCGCACCCCCTGAGAGATCAGAATTCCGATCTTCTCACCTCAATTGTAGATGTAGAGATAGAATTGAGGAACCAGCGATGAATAAAGATAAACAGAGATGAACAGAAGAAGAACTTGAGATTGAAAGTGCTTTCTGCTCTTGTTTGATCTTAGTTCTCACCTGTCTTCTATCAACTAACTGTTTTTCCTTTTATCACCGCCCTATTTATAGACGACTCTAGCTTACTTCTTATACTATCCAACTCCACGTCAGATCATCTAATGATTACCTTTGACGCTCCTCATCACGTGACTTCCTTCATGCTCCTCGTCACATTACTCTCTTTAACACTTTTTCTTGCCACGTCAATTATATTAATAACTGTTTCTTAGCTGGTCATTCGGTTGTATTCCTCCATTAATTTTTAACCCTCTCTTTTGAATTAATTACCTTCTTTACCCTTTATTATATAATAACAAACTTACCAATCTCTCGAACAATACAACATCATTACCAGATGAACTACCTTTACCTTTAAGCAAGTCGCCTCGTTATTAGATGAATCTTTTTGTTTCTTTGATGAATCATCTTGTTTACTAGATGATCCATCTCGTTGGAAAATACCTCCACATTTTGCCTCCTTTTCTTGATAAATCGAGATTCTTTTTAAGATTTTATTAAGAAAACTTTCCTTAAAAAATTTATTTTAAAAAATTTCCAAAAAACTAATGATAAGATTTTCCTGCATCATATAATTTCTCCTCCGCCCCGAAAGAAAAAATTTCAAATTGTCAATTATAATAACTAATTTTCAATTTAAAATTTGAATTTTGAAATTATAAATAAAATGTTTTGGAAAAAAGGTAAACAACTACCGAGGGACAATTAATGACACCTGTTACTCGAAAATTCTTTTTAAATTCTATTTTTCCTTTGAAAGAGAAACTTGTCTGTCACTATAGAAAACCAAAAGTGTGAATCAGAGAAAAAAAACCCTAACCATGCCTCACGGATCTGTCAATCCATTCATAAAGATTTTAACATTCCATCAACAGTGATCATTAAATATGGGACCGAACTTGGTGAAAAAATAGATGGGAACGAAATCTCTGTTGCAGAAGGTCAATTTGAGTGTGGTCTTCGCATCCTATTGAGCCCCTGAAATCTCACCTATTCCTAGGTGAATGTCTAATCCAATAAACACTAATCTAAGTGTATATAGAAGGGGGATCAATATCTACCTATTTAATATTTAATTCACAATGAATTTATAATAAGTAGAAATTGAAACAAGCAAGTATTGACTTATTTGATTCTCGAATGCGGAATTAGGAGAGAATCAAATATTTCAATAACCGTTCACATCGACAACACGACTCCCTCATGCAAACTCGACCGGTCTTTCTCCACGACCCGAATCCACGAATCGCCTCTTCAATGATATGTGCGTCACCAACTCGGAATCCACCAAGCCTCGCACTTGTAGCTCGAATCCTCAAGCCTCTTGTACGCCTCCAACCCGGAATCCACCAAGCCTCGTACTTGTATGCTCGAATACACGAGCCTGCACCTCGCCGGAACTCCACCGACGAACTCACCGGAACTCCACCGGTGACTGTAATGGTGTTTGAAGATTTGGGTGTTTCTTCAACACTCTTTAGCTCTCATGCTAGAATGATATGCAATATCTAGCTAAAATGAAAAGCCCTATGAGAGTAGAACAAAATCAACTCTCAAGAAGAAGATAGCTCAATCTCTCTCAAGATCTTGAAGCCCTAGCTAGTTGGAGAAGATGACTACAATGGTTTCTCCCTTCTAAGCTCTAACTCTCTTCTTCTCTCTAGATGCATAACCTAAAATGGTTTGCCTCTCTTCTATATAAAGAGAAGGAACAAAACCTAAGGTCATTTGGGTCAAAAGACCAAAAGGGTATCAAACCCAAGGTCTAAAAATCGCGCAGAACACAAAACCCAGAAGGGTGTATCGATACACCTCCAGAGGGTATCGATACTGAGCTAACAGGAGAGCTCAGTATCGATACTCACTGAGGTCAGTATCGATACTGTCCTCACCTGTTGAACAGATGAGGTCAGTATCGATACTCCCTTTCAGGGGTATCGATACACACTGGGAATTTTGCGAACTGCCCTTAGTATCGATACTTCTAGAGATGGGTATCGATACGGGCAGCGAAGTATCGATGCGAGCCCCCAGAGTATCGATACTGACCTAGCCTGTAAGTCAGCTAGGTCAGTATCGATACTCCTCAGAGAGGAGTATCGATACCAGCCTAGCCTGACTTACAGGCTAGGTCAGTATCGATACCACCTTCAGAGGGTATCGATACCACCTTGCCCATAAGCTAGAAAAGCTTCTAAAAAGAGTTCTACATTCATCCTAGCTTATGTGGCTAAGTCTTAATGCATTCTAACCACCTATTAATGATAAACATGGTAACTTACCAAAGTGTGGTGAGTTCCGGTGGTGAGTTGAGTCCGTTAGCATGCTTTCTCTTCGATCTTCGATGGAGTGTGAGTTTGCACGAAGGATACACCCTAACTCTAACTCAAGCATGGACTTACAATTGAGTACATTGTCTCATCATGAACATTGACAAACCCAAAGGGACCTTTCAATTTCCCCCTTTGTCAATTTCATGACAAAACCCATACATAAGAAAATTTCCAAAGTACAACATTACAACACGAATTCTCTTACAATGGACTCAATAAAATGCAAAACCTCCCCAATAATAAATGGACAACAATCACAGGAAAATTTCTGCAAAATCACACAAGAGTCATCAAGGCATCATAATATACACAGTAAACATTAACCTTGAGTTTCTTGAAACTCCCCCTATCTTATACAACTCCCCCATAATTACTTCTCCCCCTTTTTGTAATGAAATCGACAAAGGCACGAGGGGGTAGAGGAGCATAAGACGGGAGGTTCACCATTCAACAAGTCAAAACCATTCACGATGATAAATGAGACTTGAAGCATATAGAGATAACCAGCATATAGGATAATCCATAATAATTCATTTGAACCAAAATGAGATTTCCAAGAAAGTTATGAACAAAAATAAACACGCATAGATATCTCAAATACACAATATGATGAAGGAGAAATGGAAGACTACATAAATAAACCAAGTAGTGTCCTAGTCTAATCATACTCTTCACCACAGTCAACCCTAACTTCTTTTCTAGAATCAAAAGACGAACCAGACCCGACAAGACTAACAAATTGATCGGGAGAAGAAAGGTATGGTTCAACACAATCCCTTGAAGGACGGAACGTAGAAGCGTTAAAAATGAACCTTTTCAAAACCGTATCAGAGTAAACGTTCTCTCTGGATACAAGCTGGGAGTTTTTCACAAAATCTATCATGTAAACCATATTTTCAACAAAAACTCCCCCTAAATCGAATCATTCAAGACTTTTTCAATAGAAGATAGTAAGATTCGATAAAAAGACACACTGACAAACTGCTCTACACATGAGCATAAGTGTCAAGATTTAATCCCAACCATGTGAGAAACATTCAGTGTGAGCCATACGGTGAATCAATACCATCAAGATGAGGGAATTTACACAAGTCTATGAAAGCATCACAAGCAACTGGTTTTCAAGAAGATATTCAAACATAAACCATGAAAACACAAGTTGAATTGACCACAGAGTCCATCGAACAATGGAACAAGTGTGTGTGCAAGTGATGATGTCGCAAAATGTGAAAAGATCCTTGAAAGTTGATAAACATTAAGATTCTACTCTCTCTCTTCACTATTCCAAACCACACTAGTATGGAGGACGAATCACAATGCACGTTCTAAGTAGTTCAAGACCAACATGTTAAGGCATTTCCATTAAGGTGTATTTTTAAATACAAATAGCCCAAGAGCATGTCTCATGACTCATCAAATCTGTCCAAGAGTTTATTATAGATTTGTTATTAATTTGCTCTCAAGGCACCAAGACTTGTCATGTGGTCACACTACAAACTATCATGCCACCAAGCTCAAAATCTTTTACGAGAGCTTACTCTTTAGGTGGCTCCACCAAGCTCAAAATCATTTACGAGAGCTTACTCTTTAGGTGGTACACCGAGTTCAAAATCTTTCACGAGAACTCACTCTTGAGGTGTATAGCAATAATATATATTATCAATAAAGCATAAGTGCTATGATAGTTCGTCCACACTAGTTTAGTTCGAAGTAGTTCGGAAGAAGTACCGAACATACAAACTAGGATCAATCCACACACATTCAATCAAACACAAGATACAAACATAAGTTCAGAAAAGTTCGAGTGAAATGTGTGAAGCAAGGAACTTGAGAATTCATAGTCTATTATCCAAAGATATTTAAGAAATCCAAAGACTTATGATCTCAAGAGCAAGTGACCAAAAACCTTATCTAAGATATTCAAGATGCAAGGAAATGATCACAGTAAAGACACATAGGTCAAGACCAAATCAAAGCACAAATGATCTATGTGCAAAGCAAAGATACTACGGGAGAAAAACATGCAAAAATGCCATGGATTTTCAAAAACACGAAGTATCACAAAATTCTTTCTAGAATGTGAGACAAGAAGTGCAATACAACACAAACTAGAAGAAACACACTCAACTACCCATTATGAGAGAAGAACATGAAACACAGGAGTGGGAGAGTGAAACTGGGTGATCTCAAGACACGGAGACTACACCAAATGCCCTTCTAAGAATAACAAAAATCAAAGAATTCAAGGGCAAGGTGAGGATATCAACAACTAGTATATCATTCAACACATACTTATAATGAATCACCTTCTTTTTAACTAAGTCACGGATAAGGTGCAACCTACTATCAATGTGCTCAGTTCTAGAGAGTTGATCATGAATCATGGTGATATCAAAAGTACTAGTGTTACCACAACAAACAATTAAAGTGGCATGCATCAAACCATAATCAATAGACATATGCAACATCCAAACTAATTGAGTGAAGTATAAACCTGTCGTGGTAACCTCCGCCTCTGTTGTGGATAAGGGTTGGGAGTCTTGCTTCATGTTCTTCTTAATATCCACATTCCCAGCCCAACCCACATCGGAGTAGGCACAATCTTTGAGGTTCTTTGCCCAGTTCAAAACCTAGATTCTCCTTGGAAAATCTCTGCACTATCA
>MVGT01002049.1:38938-65631 GCA_002174775.1 Macleaya cordata | reverse complement strand
GAGATTGAAATATTCGATTCTTGTTCTTAATTCCGCATATTAAGAATCGAATAAGTCAATACTCCTGTTAGAGATTTTTGTTGTACTCTTATCACCTTAGTAATTTTTAATTAGGTGATTGTGTGATCCTTAACCATAGTCACATTGACATACGGTTAAATTCATTAACCGTAGGGCGAATTTAGACTTTCAGTTTTCGAACTTTAACTTAAAAGACACACAACCTACATATATATACTACTATATGTTATCACTAAGGTAAGCTTGTGAAAGGTTGGAGACTCTCTACAAGGATGGTGGATCATGCTTATCTGGATGTGGTACACCATCTGAGACTTTGCTAGGTGTTTTTGTCTTCAGGGCGGAATGGGACGTCAGGGAGACAGGTACATCTAGGGAAGTCTAGGAAGTCACGATTATTTCCTGGTAAACTATGTTTGTTGGTGGTGTTGAGTAACTAGTTTAGCTGAGGTTCGCATGCCTGCCCGATGGGTGTTGGACGCGGGGGAAGGTTGTCGGAGAACCTTCTCTGGATTAGTTGGGGGCCCTTGTCTAGTCTGCAGTCGTCAAATTATGCGCATTTAGTACTGGATCTTAAAATATTTCTGACTGGGGTAACCCGGTCGTGTTCCTTGGCTATGCTAGTAGAAGTACACTACTATTGCTTGTATATGTGTATGCAGGATTTTCTTTGATGTTTCAATCAACTATATAATATGCATTGCTTTTACAAATGCTTTCGAAATGTTATCGGATTAATCGCTGCATGTGATGATATTAGGATGGTTGATCTACCTACTGAGTTTCTCACCCAATTATTCTCGTGGTTTTACAGTTGACGTTTGAGGATCGAGTTAAGATCCTTAGTGGTGCTGTGACGACGTTTGTTTAGCGAGGGATTCCTTATTTTGTGGTGGATGTAGGTCTCCCTCTCTTCAGTCACAGTGGACGATTTTTCTATCTCTATTTCGTTAACTTTGAGACTTATGTTTTATGGCTCGGTTGTGAGCCTTATGTTACTTTTGTTTTATATGAATGGGACTTCTACTTTATCTTCTCTCACTATATATATTTTGACAGGAAACAACAAACATAACTATATATCATATCACAAATATATCCATGTTAAGTGAAAGATTGAATGTCATAGTTATTTGCAGGTGACTTAGAGGATGGGATAATTTTAGACAATGTTGTCTTGACAGGTCCCTCCTGGTCCTACATCGTTGGGATTTCAGTTGAGTTGGGAAAAAAAAATCGATGGCAAATTTTTGTGCATACCTTTAGTTTCTTTTGCTTCTGCTGTGTATATTTTGTATGCACTGTGTTTATCAGGTGACAAAAGGTCCAGTTTACAGGGGAGACTCTACCGGTTTTGAGTCTCGTTGTAGACTGATGGTAATGTCCCATGTTTTGGGTTACGGGGCGTTACACTTACAAAGTCATGTGTTATTGGTTCAAGACTTTGTTGAAGTCTTGCAAAGTCATATGTTATTTATTGTAGACTTTAAAAACAAAGATATCTCTCAGAGTCTCAGTATTATACTAAAACCCATTCACTAGTACTAGTGCACACGTCTGCTAAATTAGGGACTTCCATCTACGGTGGGCCGGGATCTTACATGTAGTTAATTTCTATAGTTCTTTGGAACTCTGTCCCTCTAAAACTACTCTTGTACTAGTGAAATTACTCATACTCTGAATTGTTCTCAAACGACACAAATTTTGAAAGATGTACTATTCACGACTTCCTTCCAGGTCTAAAACCCAACTAGATAATGCCAATATATATTATATCATTTAAAGATATATTGCAATTAAATTATTTAACCTCTCAATTATGGCTGCAACGAAAGAGTATCTTGAACATTATTTTGGAAAATAGTAAACGACCTCCTGAATATATTGCGCGCACCAGTTCATCTTGGTCCGACTTCATTTGGGTTATGGCTGCAATAAAATAAAAAATAAAATTAAAGAGAAAGATTATTTCTAAATATTTAAAAATAAAGTAGTCTTTGTTCTTCTCATACTGTTATTCACTTATTTAATATGTCAGGTAAGCATACACAGAAGTAATGACTCACTAACTTTGAATTAATGACCACCCACATATACATATCACTAGGGAGGCCATCTCTATCAAGGAGCACACCGGCACGGAGATGATAATGGTGGGTTTATCAAAATCAAATTAGAAATCAAAGTGGAAGGAAACTTCTAATTAAAGAATGAAACTACTAAAACAAAATAAACTTTCTTAAAATAGTAAAAAATTTAATTTGAAGTCCAAAACGATAGAGTTTGGCTAAATTCTCGATGTTTCCAAGGGACGTACGAATTTCATGTTATTCTGAAACACCGAAAAATCGAAATTCCGATCCTATCTTTTCTGGGACTTAGGCTGCGCTTTTGGGTTTGGATTTGTCAATCACCTCTATAAACTCCCCCTACATCACATGTCCTCCCCACTATGTTGATCACGATGATTGAGCTACTATTAATTTTAGGGGGAAGTGAAAATAAACCCAACCAGTGGTTTGCCTTTAGCTTCCACCCCACCCTAAAAGACCTTTGTAAATAAAACCTAAAAATAGGTAAAAATACATTCATTCCCTTAAACCTTATTACAACTAGAGAGAGAAAGAGATGAAAATGGAAGAGAAAACGTGGGAGAGAGACCAATAGAAATGAGGAAAAGAGATCGAGAGAAACGATGGAAAGAGATCGAGATTTGAGTTTGCGAAAAGGAGAACAAGATTAAGGTTTGAGAAAAAGATAACGAGACAGAGATCGAAATCGAAATTGAAAATGTCAAAATTTTGAGAAAAAAGATACAAAAATTGAATGAGAATTGATTTTTGAGGTTAAGAAAGATGAAGAAAAGGTTAGAGATGATGACGAACTTAGTTGTAGATTTAATGGAGTGATGAAGAAGATGAAGTTGCATAACACTTGCATATTACTTGCATAACATTTGCATAGCAGATGCATACCACTTGCACAGTTGCAAAACACTTGCATACCACTTGTACACAGTTGCATAACTTGCATAATACTTGCATGCATACAGTTGCATAACACTTGCACACAATTGCATATCACTTGCATAACACTTGTATATCACTTGCATACCACTTGTATACAGTGGCATAACACTTGCATAGCATTTGCATACCACTTGCATAACACTTACGTACTGTCCGCATTATCAATTTTAATGGCAGATCTGAGATCTGACCGGATTTATGGTGGATATGAGAATCTCGCAATATTTAGTGATGGATCTAAGATTTTTATTTTCAATCTCCCTTGAATCATGAGGAGAAAAATAATAGTAATAAAAGAAGACAAGACAAGATAAATATAACTAAAAGGGTCATCTTGACAATAAAAAATATTATAGCCTCAAAAGTATTGTTTGGGACAGTCGTATATAAGACAAATATTTTTTGGGTTTTGTTTATAAAAGTAAAGTTTTGTAGGAGGAAGTGAAACCCAACCCAAAAATGAGGTTCTAGTAGACTAATTCCATGTTAATGTTGCCGGTCGTAAGTCGATTTCAATCGATGAAACTTTAAAATGAAATAATCAAAGCAAACGTCTCTAACTTTTTTGGGAGAAAGCAAACATTCTCTTTGGTAGTACTAATGTCTTTAGTGTATGTATTATATCATTCTGAAAACGAATTAAACAAACACAAATAAGAACCTTGCACATATTTTCTTAACGCGGCTACATATTCTTTTGAATTTAAGAGTCAGAATTGTTCTCCTGGTTGCATTCACCTGGAGGAGGCTTCCGACCCTTGATTGTGCCACTAGGCCTACATGTTTGGGCTTTAGTAACCTCTGTGCAACTTATTATAATTGTAACAAGGATGAAGAATAAAAGTAGAAGATAGGATGAAAATGAATTCATCAAACAAATTCCTGCTCTCTTCATCTTAATTTCCTCTCATATATAATTTCTCTCTCTATGTATGCTTAGTTCTCTTTGATGTGTAGAAAGAAATGTAATGGTGATGGGTATATATAGGGGGGGAAGCTACTAATAATTATTTAATTAACCAAAAAATACCCATACTTGTTTTATGTTAAACATATAAAATACAAATGAAAACTACCACCCATATTTCAAAATGAAAACTAAAATAACAAAACAAAAATAAAACTACTGTACCTCTTTTTCATGATTTTCTATAAGTACGCGTACTTATTATATTGTAAATGGCCAGATATTTAGACTCAAGTTATACTTTTACAGCAAAATTATTCATACTTCGCCTTTGGCACCCCCATGGATGAGATATGATCCAAAGCTCTGTGAAGATGACCTACATCATTATTAGAAAAAATCACATATATATTTGGATCATTTTAACAATTAGTTGCAAATAAACAATTATATGCGTCTGTCCTAGTCAATAAAGACGGCCCAGATTTATGAGAGGATAAATATAAACTTTTCTTTGTCTTACAACCGCTCTATTTATAATATAGATATGTATGGATCTAGTTCCATTATTTATTTTAGGGTTAATTAGTATTAGGTCCCCATAAATAATTAGATATTAGGCTCAGGGTCTTGGATATGTCAAATTGATAGGTATTAATGAAAACTAATATTTGGTTTTAGGTCCTACTATTAGTTCAAAATTAGCATTCGGGTCCCTTTCATGGTGGAATTCCAGAAGAGGTTGGTTTATGTTGGTGAAAACTTATCTTGAAGTTAAAGTTGAAGTTTGAACTTGAAGCATTATTATTTTGTTATGGATGAAGCTAGTAGAAGATATTTGTTCAGATCAACAAAATTTTGAATAGAAGGCAGTGGTGAGCTTTGAAGAAGATGAGAGTCGCAGAGAAATAGAGGTGACTGAGTTTATATAGAGGTTAAGTCCCAGCCGTTAGATATTAGATAAGTTCTAGCTATTGGATTCAATTAAGTGACGTCACATGATTTCTTAACACTGCCACCAAATCACGTGATGGACCAAAAAGTAACCCCGTTACTTTATTTTTTTGATTTATTAATTCAATTAATTATTTGACAAAAGTTAGACGGTCAACGGAATCAACCGTCATCTCAGGACTCAAACTCTAAATTGGACATATCCCAGACCCTGAGCCTAATATCTAACTATTTATGGGACCATAATACTAATTAACCTTATTCTTATTTAATTTTTTATTAATTGGATAGAGTACTCACTTAGTCTTCGGAGTCCGTACGCACTTCCAATTTTTTCTCTTTTTCTATTGCTACGCCGGAAAATGAGTAGGATGCCCTTGCATTGAAAAAAAAATTAAAGTAGAGGATATGTTTTTTTTTCATGTCTGGACAGTCCTTGGTACATGTTAGCGTGATATAAAAAGACTAAAAACCCATCTGTTGAATAATGACGGTGCACGTTAGCAAACCTCAATTAATGAATTTTAAAATAAAAATGGTCATAACTTTCAAAATATCAATCGGATTTGAACAAAATTTATACCTTTGGAAAGTATTTTACAAGATCTTTAAAACAAGATCCTACATGAATACCAAATTCAAAAAAAAAATCCAGAAAAAACACATTTACCAAGCTATAAACTCAAATAATTGTATGCAAACTCTAATTTGCATACATCAGTTAACTTTGAACTTGCATACCATAAACTACAATACTTTCCTGAACATAAAAAGTACAAATACCTAAAAGTATGTAAAAATATCCAATGCAAATTATAGTTTGTATTGTTTTTAACTATGCAAATTATAGTTTGCATTGTTTAAAATGTAATTTTTTAGTTTTTTTCTTATGCAATCTAGTTGCATAAGACTCCTTTGGTGTCTTTCATTTTGTTTATCAAGAAAATACAAGTCAACAGATGCAAATCCATCTCTAAACGAATAAAGTGATTAAACATATCTTTTTTGAGTGCTGAAAATTTCTCAAAAAAGCCTTACAAGCAGTGCAAGATAGCATTGGGAAATAAGCAAATTGAAAATATTGAAGAAAACATATGTTGAAGAAAATATTGTTTGTAACAAATATTTATTTGTATTTGGCATGATAAACAAGGGATATAAAAGCATCATAGCCTTGTTTACAGGTTTTTGCAGGTTGCATAAGTGATTCTGAGGAACTGATTTCTAAAATTCGCAATCTGCATCATGTTTTGGGTGGTTCTCTCAGCCTGGTAAGCAATTCAAACATATTTTTGCAATATATATGACCATATGCTGATTAAAAAAAAATGTTGATTGATTGGAGCTTAATTTATGTATATAGTATGACTTATGTCAACTCTGTTATATTAAATTTTTATCAATGGGTTAGATTCTAATTGCTAAGTTTACAACATTACAGAGATTCTCAACAGGTCGCTGAGTACAACTGGGTTTCTTTCAACGTCATCAGCCAAGTTTGGAGCAAATGACATATCCCTTCAGGTATCTTTTGAGTTCAATCACCATCCTAGCTTTCGTAAAATTGCTCATTCTTAGCATTCAATTTTAAATCAATAGGTTTTTAGGAATTTTTTAAGTTGCTTAGGCGAAAGAGCTGAGCTAGAACATTAAATCCCACAGGGAATTTGATGTGTGATCCATGAAGAAACAAAATACCTATTTTTGAAGTTTGAAAAATGTTTAAACATCAGATGATTATTATACCATGTATATAAGCTTTTCCATAAATGCAGGCTTTGTATGGATGGATTAGGTGACATCGGCGAAGCGCCAGAGCATGCTTTCCTTGTGATCTTGTACAATTTGTACATACCAAACTTCAAAGATGGAATTAGGGTATTGATTATTGTAGGATGGTGGTGTGGAGAAGATCTAGAGTAGTTTTTTGTATGAAAATGTTATCATGATGTATATTAGATGGATATTGAATTTAAATGAAGAGTTTTGAATTTTAGAATTACAGAATTTAAATGAAGAGTTATGAATGTGGATGTGTATGCGAATGGTTTGGTAAATTTAAATGAATATGGACGTTTGTGAATGGTTTATATGCAGGTGGACAGGTTAATGAAAAAGGCTATAAGCCTGGAAAACAAACCAAAAAGAGGCAGTGTGGAAAAAAAATTTTAAAAAAATATATACTCTTTAGCGACGCTTACTATTGTAGCAAATAATGTACTCTTTAGCGACGCTTTTTACCGTAGCAAATAACGTACTCATTAGCGACGTTCAAGACGGTGGCTAATGAAGCACTCATTAGCGACGTTTACAAATAGTGGCTAATGATGCACTCATTAGCGACGTTTACAAACAGTGGCTAATGATGCACTCATTAGCGACGCTTCCAAACGTCGTTAATGATGCACTCATTACCGACATTTACAAACGTTGCAAGTGATAATTATTAGCGACGGAAGTTGACGTCGCTAATAAAAATATTAAAAAAGGAAAAAATTCATTTTTTTAGAGACGGAATTGTTCTTGCGACGAATGAAAATTATTGGCGACGCATAAAGCGTCGCAAATAATAGCATTACTTGCGACGGTTCGGACCGTCGCAAAGTTTTATCAGCGACCCCACCATTTGCGACAGTTAAGCGATGGAATTATTAACGTCGCAAATAAGTATTTGCGACGCTTTCGTGATTAGTTGCAAGCGTCGCAACAAAGTTGTTCTGCTGTAGTGAGTATTTAAAATAGCTGATGCAAATTATAATTTGCATATATCAGTTAACTTTAAACTTGCATACCATGAACTACAATACTTTACTGAACATAAAACAAAAGTAAAAATATTCAAAAGTATGTAAAAATATCATATGCAAATTATAATTTGCATTGTTTTTAATTATGCAAATTATAGTTTGCATTATTTAAAATGTATTTTTTTAGCTTTTTTCTTATTTAATCTAGTTGCATAGAGACTTAGAGAAGTGTAGATACCCAAAAATATTTAAAATAGCTGATGCAATTTATAATTTGCATAGTTTAAAATGTAAATTTTTAGCTTATTTCATATGCAATCTGGTTGCATTGAAACTTAGAAAAGTGCAGATGCTCACGATTTTTTAAAATAGCTGATGCAAATTAAATTTGCATCATTTTTTACAATGCAAATTATAGTTTGCATTGTTTAAAATGTAATTTTTTAGCTTTTTTCTTATTCAATCTAGTTGCATAGAGACTTAGAGAAGTGTAGATGCTAAAAAGTATTTAAAATAGCTAATGCAATTTATAGTTTGCATTGTTTAAAATGTAATTTTTTAGCTTTTTTCTTATGCAATCTGGTTGCATAGAGACTTAGAGAAGTGCAGATGCAAAACTATTTAAAATAGTTGATGCAAATTGTAATTTGTATAGGCATTTTTATTATCCAAGCAGTTATGGGTTTTCATAGTCTAATTACAAAGATTTTTTTTTTTGAATTTAGTATTGTTGTCTAGTCTCATTTTAAAGATCTTGAAAAATGCTTTCCAAAAATATAAATTTTTCCAATATCTAAATTGTAGATTAAAAGTTATAGCATTTTTAATTTTAAAAAAATTTATTTTCTCTTTCTGCCACATCATCGGTCCCCACAAGTAAAAATAGTTAGAGGTATACGTGTTTAGCAAAGAGAAGGGTAGTTTAGGAACCAAAATTTTAGAGTTTTAAAATAAAAGAAGGAACTAACTCCTTTCTTAACAAAACGCTAAAAAGTAGGGATTAGACTTACAAAACAAAAAGTGCTTGTTCTCTACTTGAAACAGTTATAAAAAGAGGGCTTTCAGCCCAATATTATGTTGCTACAATGCGTTATTACATACATGCCCGAACTTATAACTTCAAACATTGAAAGGGACATTCATGCGCAGGCAAACCACAAATTTGCTTTAGCGATCCGAACTAATAATCGATCTTAGTTAAAAAATCTAGCTTAGCTTCGGCTTAGTTAGCCGTCAAAATGTATATATATAATATAAGTCAATGTTTTAAAAACCGGACTGGACCTGCCGGTTGAATCGGTAAACCGGTGAACCAGTAACAAAACTGGGTTGGTTCGACATCAACCCAGCACTTTTTTCAAAAACCGTTCTTTTATGATTAAACTTGTAATACCCCTATCTCTATTAGTTGCTTATGTTGGGGGCAGCCACTTGTGTTAAGGGCACCTGGTTAGAATTTTATTAGGGTTGGGTGCTAATATCTATAAGTATTAGCTAAACCTAATCTAATTCCTTGTTTTCATTCAACTAGAAGAGAGGAGAAGAGAGGGGGAGAGGTAGATCGGCTGGGAGAGAGGGAGAGCAAGGGAGAGAGCTAGACTTGAAGGAGATCCATGGTTTTGTGAAGAAGGAATCTCAGAGAAATCAAGGGTGTGTTGCTGGGATCATCATCTTCTTCATCTTCTTCTTCTTCCTTTGGGTTTCATCTTCCTTGGTGATTTGAGGCAAGTAGTAACTTGCTCTTTTGGTGTAGACTTAGGTCTTCCACTTTGCTTTGATGAAGTCTTAGTAAATGCTTGCATGAAAGCTAGGTTTATGCTTAGTTTACATAACCTAATCCATGAATGAATGCATAGAAATTGGGTTTTAATGGATAATATATGTTAACTAGATGAATGAAGGCATGTATCCATGTGTGTATGATTTTCATTGGTTAAAGAGCATGAAATCTATGTATATTTAACTTGTATACAATCCCCTAAGGTTGCAGGCCAAAATCCCAAGTTTCCATGGAGTTTTGTTGAAGAACAAAACCCAGAATCGCGAGAAAACCCAGGGTGTATCGATACCCATTTAGGGTGTATCGATACAGCCCCAATCTGAAAGGGTGTATCGATACCCATTTAGGGTGTATCGATACAGCCCCAATCTGAAAGGGTGTATCGATACCCATTTAGGGTGTATCGATACAGCCCCAATCTGAAAGGGTGTATCGATACCCATTTAGGGTGTATCGATACAACCCCAATCTGACAGCATGTATTGATACCCATTTAGGGTGTATTGATACTCCCTCAGCATGTAAGTTAGTATCGATACGCATTGCCTTTTGACCCAAAAATTGGTTTTTGGTAGTTTCTTTTGTGTAATTAGTTCTTGTATGAAGGATATCATGATCATGTTCATGCATGCTAATAATGGATATGTATTTATAAGTGTAAAATGCATAAATGACTTATTGAGAACTATTTCCATGATGATGAGAGATTGTGGACACATAGATAATGTGTAAGATACTTCCATAAGTTTGATGTATGCTTAAATAACTTGTTTGGCACGTGTGCAAACATAGTTAGGTCCTGTATAGGCCTGGTCCTCTCCAAGCGAGGTCTTCGGAATCGCCAAGTGAGGTCTACGGAATCACTTGACACGTAAGTAACGCCGACAGGGTTACCAGTGTTCGGGGGATGGATTTCGAGGCGGTTTCATCAGACTTACGTGGCGCACGGCCAGTGTCTCGATTGAACTACAGGAATGGGTGAAACGTGGGTAGTAACTAGAGAGCACTCTTTGTTACGAAAACTTAATCTTAATCGAAGAACATAAAACACAACAGCCGTGAATCTTGTGCATTGCTTTACATTACTTTATTCGTTATCTTATCGTTGTTAATACACTGAAACTTGTGAAGCATATGGTTGACCCGAATCTAAGCCAAGGGAACTAGTGAACTTGCTGGCTAGGTTTTGACCTAGCACCGTTATTTTTACAGGTCCAAGACAACAGGTGAATCCTCGCTAGAGGCGGTGTTCACGTAGGCAGGATCTAGTCTTCGGAGACTTGCTTAAGTTCCGTGAAGACGTAGGACATCCTTTGCGATTTCTTTCAGTTTAGTTTGGACATTGTTTAGTCCTTTGATGTTTGGGATTATTTAATTATCCATTTGTATGACAGATTATCTTTAAGTTGATAAAGTTTATTTCAGCTTTATTGTACTTGTGTTGTGAATATGAGTGCAAGCTTCTTGTTAGCTTGGTGAACTGCGCTCACCCTAGAGCTACAGGTTGTTAATGGTTCCGCCGGAAATGCCTAGTTCTCATCGAGTAAGGGCTGCAGACCCGAAAGGTGAGGGCGGGGTGTTACAGTTGGTATCAGAGCCTCAGGTTCAAAGTCCTAGAGGGAATTAAGTTGAGTTAGGATGTTTGTGACACTTTAGACACGAGACTAAGGGTGCACTTGATGTTTGCTTGTTGCTTGATGTTTGGCTTGGTTTAGCAATAGGTTTAGTCCGGTTTCTCATCCTCCTTTTCTTGTATCTCAGAATTATGTCTGGGAGGAGAGCTAGAGGTAGAGGTGGTCGGCGAGGAGGTAGAGGTGCACGGGGGAACAATGATGATGTTCCTACCGAAGAGGTGAACGCACCACCTACCGGGGTTCCTCCACCACCACAGCAAGGAGGGATTGGGCAAGGCACGGGGCAGAATCGGACAGGAGGGGTGAACCCTCAGATGCCGGAGTGGGCGGTGTTGCGACAGATGATTGCAGAGTCGGTAGGGGCAGTAGTGGATGCCAGGCTAGATGCACGGTTGGGTGCAAGGGGCCCAGTGGCACCAGCTCCTGTACAAGCACCAGTTCAAGTACCGCAACCGCCAGTGGTACGGGTAGGAGCACCTACTTGGATGGAGTTACATAGACACTTCTTGAGTTTGAAACCACGAACTTTTGGAGGTTCTACAGATCCGTTAGTGGCACATCAGTGGATCAAGGAGATGGAAAAGACCTTTAGGACCTTCGAGTGCCCAGAAGAGTATAAGCAGAGGTTTGCAGCTTTTCAACTTGTAGAAGATGCATTGGATTGGTGGGAGTCTCGTTCCCAGGATCTAGATACTACCACCCTAACTTGGCAGCAGTTTCAGGCGATGTTCTTTGACCAGTATTTTCCTCAGAGTGCACGTATGGCAATGGAAAAAGAGTTTCAAGATTTGAGACAGAAAGACGATCAGACAGTGGTTGAGTTTGAGAGAGAGTTCTCTAGGCTAGCTTTGTATGCACCGGGTCTTATTCCGACTGAGCAGAGTAAGATACAGAAGTTTCTGAGGGGATTGAATCGACAGATCTCTAGGCATATCATCGGGCAGCCTAGTTTTGATACTTTTCCTAAGGTTGTGGAGTGTGCACGACTTCATGATCAGGAGATCCAGGAGGCACGAAGAAAGAGAAGTGAGAAAGCTGAGGCCAAACCAGTAGACAAACGTGATCAAAAGAATGGCCAAGGTCAGCAAGGGAAGAACCGTGATAACCGGGGTTACTGGAAGAGGCAGAAAACCGAAGAAAAGGATACGGGTGCAGTAGTTCCTGCACAGCCTGAAACACTGAGAACTGAAGAGGGCAGTAGGCGTGTAATTAAAGGGCCTTGTTATGCCTGTGGTGAGATAGGACACAGGGCAGCAGATTGTCCGCGCGGTAACGGGGTGCAAGGGGCCAGGCAGAATCAACAGCCGAGGCAGAATGGTCAGGGTCAAGCTCGACCTCAACCAGCACCTAACCAGGAGAGACAGCCGCAGGGACAACCATATGGACAGCATCAAGGTAGAGCCTATGCTGTAGTACCTAGGGATGCGAGAGCGCCAGAGGGAATGGTGGAAGGTACGTTCCTAATTCACTCTCGGCCTGGCCGAATCCTTTTCGATTCTGGAGCATCACATTCCTTCATATCTCGTATGTTTTTAGACACGTTGACACTTAGACCAGAAAAGTGTGATTACCCTTTCTCTGTTATGTCTCCTATGGGGAGGACAGTACCAGTGGAACTAGTTTGCAAGGGTTGTGTTATTAGTTTGGGAAAACTAGATTTCGGCTCAGATCTTTACGTGTTGGGTCTAGAGGGCTTTGATGTTATACTAGGCATGGATTGGCTTGCTGCATACCATGCGAGGTTGGATTGTTACGCGAAAACGGTAACATTTTCCTTTCCAGATGAAACGACATATGTGTTGTCGTTGTCAGTAGGATGTGGTCTTGATAGGACACACCTGTGCTTTGTGGATATGTTGGAGCATTCGGTTGAAGGTAGAGAGCTTGAATCGATGTTTGTGGTGCGCGAATACCGTGATGTATTTGGCGAGGTCCCAGGGTTACCACCTCGCAGAGAGATAGACTTCTGTTTGGAGCTGGTTCCGGGCACAAAATCGATTGCGAAGACACCTTATCGGATGGCTCCAATTGAGATGAAAGAGTTAAAGAACCAGATAGACCAGTTATTGGCTCAGGGTTTTATACGTCGTAGTTCGTCACCTTGGGGTGCACCAGTTCTTTTTGTTAAAAAGAAAGATGGGTCCATGAGACTATGTATAGACTACCGGGAACTGAACAAGGTTACGGTAAGAAATAAGTATCCTTTGCCTAGGATAGATGACCTGTTTGATCAGCTTAGGGGAGCACAGTGGTTCTCTAAGATTGACTTAAGGTCGGGTTATCATCAGCTTAGAGTCCGAGAGCAGGACATACCTAAGACAGCATTTCTGACAAGATATGGGTCTTATGAGTTCTTGGTAATGCCGTTTGGACTTACCAATGCACCAGCAGTGTTTATGGATCTGATGAATCGGATTTTCAGAGACTTCTTGGACCAGTTTGTTATCGTTTTCATTGATGACATCTTAATTTACTCCAAGACACAGGGGGACCATGAGGTTCATTTGCGTAGAGTACTTCAGACTCTACGAGAGCACCAGTTGTATGCAAAGTTCGAGAAGTGCGAATTTTGGCAACAAGAGGTGAAATTCTTAGGACACGTAGTGTCGGGGACGGGAGTGACAGTGGATCCCTCCAAGATTCAGGCTGTACTGGAGTGGCGGCAACCCACCACAGTGACAGAGATTCGAAGTTTCCTAGGTTTGGCTGGGTACTATAGGCGGTTTATCGAAGGATTTTCTAGTATAGCAGGTCCTTTGACGAGACTCACTAAGAAGGACATTCCATTTAAGTGGGATGCTAAGTGTGAGCAAGCGTTTCAAGAGCTGAAGGCTAAGTTGACGACAGCCCCAGTTTTGATCATCCCAGAGAGTGGAGCTGGACTTGTGGTGTATACTGATGCGTCGCATCAAGGGCTGGGATGTGTATTGATGCAGGAAGGACGAGTGGTTGCTTATGCATCGAGACAATTGAGGACTCATGAGCATAACTATCCGACTCATGACCTCGAGTTAGCAGCTGTAGTGTTTGCACTCAAGATATGGAGACACTACTTGATAGGTGAAAGATTTGAGCTCTTTTCTGATCATAAGAGTCTCAAATACTTGTTCTCACAGAAGGAGCTGAACATGAGGCAGCGCAGATGGTTGGAACTACTAAAGGATTATGACTTTCAGTTGCAATATCATCCAGGAAAGGCTAACGTAGTGGCAGATGCGTTGAGCAGGCAGCCTAGGGGTATAGTGGCCTCTATGATGGTCCAGCAGTGGCGATTGTTGGAGGTAGCATCGGAGTATGACTTTGATTTGGCAACCCGCGAGCAGAGACAGCTGTTGTTGGGTAGTGTGGTTATTCAACCTACTCTAGTAAGCAGAATCATTGGTGAGCAAGGAAACGACCAATGGTGCCGTGACAGAGTTGCAGGAGTTCAACAGGGAGAGATCACGGACATGACCATAGGAGTAGACGGCGGCTTGAGATTCAAGGGTCGCTTGTGTGTTCCAGAGAAATCTGAACTGAGGAAGAACATTTTGAACGAGGCACATCGTAGTAAGTATACTATACATCCTGGAGAGAACAAGATGTATCGGGATCTCAAACGACATTTCTGGTGGTCAGGAATGAAACGCAGTGTTGCAGAGTTCGTGCGTACATGCTTTACTTGTCAGCAGGTAAAGGCAGAACATCGGAAACCAGCGGGTACTTTGCAGTCCTTAGATATACCCGAGTGGAAGTGGGAGAACATATCTATGGATTTTATCGATGGATTACCCAAGACTAGAAAGGGGAATGACTCCATTTGGGTGATCGTGGATAGACTGACTAAGTGCGCACACTTCGTGCCAGTCAAGAAGACATTCACAGCAGAACAGTTGGCTACATTGTATGTGAAAGAGATTGTTCGATATCACGGAGTACCAGTCTCAGTGGTGTCAGATAGGGATACTTCTTTTACCTCGAAGTATTGGAGAGCTTTTCAGGAAGCTATGGGAACGCAGCTTGACTTTAGCACGGCTTTTCATCCACAAACGGACGGACAGACGGAGAGAGTTAACCAAGTGCTGGAAGACATGCTCCGTTGTATAGTTCTAGACTTTAAGGGTAATTGGGAAGATTCATTACCACTTGTTGAGTTTGCCTACAACAACAGTTACCAAACCAGCATAGGGATGGCACCGTTTGAAGCATTGTATGGCAGGCCTTGTAGATCTCCAGTATGTTGGGCAGAAGTCGGAGAGTCAAAACTTCCAAGAGCGGAAACAGTACAACAGACTACAGAGAAGATAGCCTTAATCAGAGAGCGTATGCAAGCAGCTCAGAGTCGTCAGAAGAGCTATGCCGATCAGAGGCGTAGGGAACTTGAGTTTGAGGTAGGTGATCAAGTGTTACTGAAGGTATCACCGATGAAGGGTGTTCTTCGATTCGGTAAGAAAGGAAAGTTATCACCGCGTTTTGTTGGACCTTTTCCTATCCTAGAGAGAGTAGGGAAAGTGGCTTACCGGTTAGCTTTGCCAGATCAGTTAGCGGGAGTTCATGATGTCTTCCATGTGTCTATGCTTCGGAAACATCTCAGGGATGAGGACCGCCCAGCAGTGGTCGATTTCCACGAGTTAGAGTTGCAGCCAGGAGCAACCTATGTAGAGAAGCCTTATAGGATTCTTGACTACAAGGAGCAGAAGCTAAGGTCGAGATCAATACCTTGGGTGAAGGTGCAGTGGCATCATCATGATGAGCGCGAGGCCACGTGGGAAAGAGAAGAGGAGATGCGCGCGAGTTACCCGGACCTTTTTGTTGAGGTATGTGCGATTTCGAGGACGAAATCCTCTTTTAGGGGGGTAGATTGTAATACCCCTATCTCTAAGTTACTAATGTTGAGGGGCAGCCACTCTGGATGAGGGCACCCTGTAGAGTTTTATTAAGTTTTAGGGTTAGGCTAATATAACTAACCCTAACTTAACACTTTTCTCTTGTTTTCCTTTTTATTTGGAAGAGAGGAAGAGAGGAAGAGAGGGAGGCTGATCTGCTGGGAGAGAGGGAGAGCAAGGGAGAGAGCTAGACTTGAAGGAGATCCATGGTTTTGTGAAGAAGGAATCTCAGAGAAATCAAGGGTGTGTTGCTGGGATCATCATCTTCTTCATCTTCTTCTTCTTCCTTGGGTTTCATCTTCCTTGGTGATTTGAGGCAAGTAGTAACTTGCTCTTTTGGTGTAGACTTAGGTCTTCCACTTTGCTTTGATGAAGTCTTAGTAAATGCTTGCATGAAAGCTAGGTTTATGCTTAGTTTACATAACCTAATCCATGAATGAATGCATAGAAATTGGGTTTTAATGGATAATATATGTTAACTAGATGAATGAAGGCATGTATCCATGTGTGTATGATTTTCATTGGTTAAAGAGCATGAAATCTATGTATATTTAACTTGTATACAATCCCCTAAGGTTGCAGGCCAAAATCCCAAGTTTCCATGGAGTTTTGTTGAAGAACAAAACCCAGAATCGCGAGAAAACCCAGGGTGTATCGATACCCATTTAGGGTGTATCGATACAGCCCCAATCTGAAAGGGTGTATCGATACCCATTTAGGGTGTATCGATACAGCCCCAATCTGACAGGGTGTATCGATACCCATTTAGGGTGTATCGATACAGCCCCAATCTGAAAGGGTGTATCGATACCCATTTAGGGTGTATCGATACAACCCCAATCTGACAGCATGTATTGATACCCATTTAGGGTGTATTGATACTCCCTCAGCATGTAAGTTAGTATCGATACGCATTGCCTTTTGACCCAAAAATTGGTTTTTGGTAGTTTCTTTTGTGTAATTAGTTCTTGTATGAAGGATATCATGATCATGTTCATGCATGCTAATAATGGATATGTATTTATAAGTGTAAAATGCATAAATGACTTATTGAGAACTATTTCCATGATGATGAGAGATTGTGGACACATAGATAATGTGTAAGATACTTCCATAAGTTTGATGTATGCTTAAATAACTTGTTTGGCACGTGTGCAAACATAGTTAGGTCCTGTATAGGCCTGGTCCTCTCCAAGCGAGGTCTTCGGAATCGCCAAGTGAGGTCTACGGAATCACTTGACACGTAAGTAACGCCGACAGGGTTACCAGTGTTCGGGGGATGGATTTCGAGGCGGTTTCATCAGACTTACGTGGCGCACGGCCAGTGTCTCGATTGAACTACAGGAATGGGTGAAACGTGGGTAGTAACTAGAGAGCACTCTTTGTTACGAAAACTTAATCTTAATCGAAGAACATAAAACACAACAGCCGTGAATCTTGTGCATTGCTTTACATTACTTTATTCGTTATCTTATCGTTGTTAATACACTGAAACTTGTGAAGCATATGGTTGACCCGAATCTAAGCCAAGGGAACTAGTGAACTTGCTGGCTAGGTTTTGACCTAGCACCGTTATTTTTACAGGTCCAAGACAACAGGTGAATCCTCGCTAGAGGCGGTGTTCACGTAGGCAGGATCTAGTCTTCGGAGACTTGCTTAAGTTCCGTGAAGACGTAGGACATCCTTTGCGATTTCTTTCAGTTTAGTTTGGACATTGTTTAGTCCTTTGATGTTTGGGATTATTTAATTATCCTTTTGTATGACAGATTATCTTTAAGTTGATAAGGCTTATTTCAGCTTTATTGTACTTGTGTTGTGAATATGAGTGCAAGCTTCTTGTTAGCTTGGTGAACTGCGCTCACCATAGAGCTAAAGGTTGTTAATGGTTCCGCCGGAAATGCCTAGTTCTCATTGAGTAAGGGCTGCAGACCCGAAAGGTGAGGGCGGGGCATTACAAAACTGGTCATCCCGGCCAGTTAAACCGTCGAACCAGGCAAACCACCCGGTTTTTGACTGGGTTAATTTAGAGTACTTAGTTTTTTTTTTGAAAAAATACATTTAATGGGTTTTGAACCCAAGATACCTATCTTGCAAAGCCTTTACTATTGGTAAGATGAAACCACTTTATTGATTATGTGTTATAACTTAATATACTACTAGTGATTTTAATGTTATTTCTAAAATAATGCTATTGTAGAGTTTCGAACACCGGACCTATGGCTAGTTCAAAATCGATTTTGCCAACTGTGCTACAAGAAAGGTTATGTTTAATGTCTATTTTTTATAACTATGTTGTTTAATTAACCCACTGGTCAACCCACTGGTCGGACCAGGTTGACCTAATCCAATGCCTTCTCTGGTTCGATGACCGGTCCAGTTTTTAAAACATTAGTATAAGTTATATTTATCTAATTTATTATTTATCTTACTGGCCGATGAAGATTATTTTGGACATGAACTTAGATTTGTATATTCTAAGGGGGAACAACAGAAGGGTACGTAGCTACTGTTGTTTAATTTTAATCAGACTCATTTTCAACGTAAACGTAATGCATACGTAACTCCATAGGCGAACCCCATGTTCTTATTCCCCCTGAATGCTTCTTTGTTTTACTTACTGAATAACATCTCCAATGCAAATGTGCTCTCCTTCCTATGGAGCATAGCTCTCAAGACATCATCTTGAGACTTGCTTCTTACGTAGAGAAAAAAGTTCTACAATTTAGGTTGAAGAGAAAAAGTCATCTCTAATGCAAATGTGGTTTGGTTATTTGTTTTGCTTATGGAGCATTTAATTAATTAAATATTTTATTTTTTTAATTGCTAAAAAGGAAAGAGAAAATAAAATTTTTAATGAGATTTGCTAAAAAAGAGGAGAGAGAATAATATATTTAACTGAATTTGCTGACTAGGATGGGAAGAGATCCTCTTGGTGAACCTCTAGAACAAGATCGAGAATGGATGGACTAGAAGATTCCCAGAATTAAAATATTTTTAGTGCTCATCACCACTTGCATTGTCTTGTTCTTTACGATATTCTCTTGATATGTTTAGAACTTAACTTGCATGGTTGGTTGTATATAATGTTTCTTTATTTTTTTTTGAAAAAAAAAATAAATTGTTTTGAGACTTGTTTTACTTTGGTTTGAGAGGGATACTATTTCAGAATTACAGGTTGTTAAACTCTTTAAAAAAATGTTTGACCTTGATGCACAATGGTGGATTATATTGGTTTATACTATTCCTTGATGATAAAATTGA
Source organism: Macleaya cordata (assembly GCA_002174775.1). Classification (NCBI taxonomy): domain Eukaryota; kingdom Viridiplantae; phylum Streptophyta; class Magnoliopsida; order Ranunculales; family Papaveraceae; genus Macleaya; species Macleaya cordata. The sequence continues at coordinate 46,433 of MVGT01002049.1, read as the reverse complement.
GTATGTTATTGAATGTTACATTCTTCCAAATATTGTCCACCACTTTTTGCTTAGTTCTTTCATAATTTTATTATAGACTGGACATTTGATAGTTATCACTTGTTTGTTTACAATTGATTGTATTTTTGTTCAATTATAAGGTGTAAAGTGTTGGGTGTATATTGTAGTTATCAACATCCTTCTATCAAAAAAAAAAAAAAGTGTTGGGTGTATAAATTTTCACTACAAATGTTCATCAAATATAATTTTTTTTTTCAATAGGAGGATGTTGATTATTGAAATGATATATGATATGGAGATGCTTCTCTTTAGGTTATATGTTATTCTATTTAATTGTGTCTATGTCTGATTGTATTTTGACTCTCCTCTGATGGTCTAATTTTGTTATTTCGAGAATTTGCATGAAGTGTTCTTCATTCCATTAATTCCATCTCATTCATACATTTATATTGGATTTGACATTAATTGATAGTACACTTGATTCTATCTCATTGAATAGTGTGTGCCAATATAAATTTTTAATTAATAATTGAGGCGATCCATATGTTTAATATCAATGTTTCTAATGGATTATTTGTATTCTAAGGGTAGAGAGAAATGCGCTTTCACATCTTCTTAACCCAAAATGGCTGAGGAGAGGAAAGGTTCCTTTTTTAGGGTACTCCCGGGAACAGATCCAGTGGAGATAGGGTGGAGCCTGTAGCTCAAAGGATTAGAGCACGTGGCTACGAACCACGGTGTCGGGGGTTCGAATCCCTCCTTGCCCACAATTGGCCCAAAAGGGAAGGACCTTTCCTTTACCTCTGGGGTAGGAAAATCATGATCGGGATAGTGGACCGAAAGCTATGGAACTTGGGTGTGGGTCGTAATCCCTTTATCACTGATTCGTACTCAGCCTCATTATTTGTAACAATGAATTACAAGCGAATTGCTTGCTCAATTTTATTATTTTCTGGAGTGATAACAACAATATGTTTATATGAAAATTCATACACCATAAAAATGACAATATTTGCCGACCCAAAAAAAAATACTATACTTACAGCAGAATTCTACAGAAAAACCTACAGAGTTGAAATCTGATGGTAGTGTGTATTCACACATTCTTGTGATTTGTGTCACATACCCTCGTGATTTGCGTCAAATCTAAAATTATTCTTTTCTGTAGATTTTTTGGTAACCTTAGCACTACCGAAAAATATATTGACAATATTTTCAACATGGTTGTATAAGCCCCTCTTAGAACGCCCCCTTATAACGCCCCTTCTTATAGGGCCCACATATGATGCATTTAGGGGCTAATTTTTTTAGAGGATGTTCTCTTCACTATGTATATCATCATATTAAAAAATCAGCTCATTCTAAAACTTTTAACCCCTTCAAATTACTTCTTAAAAATTGGTAACTATTTGACCTCAAATAGTTACCAAATAGTTACTAATTTTTAAAGCGTTAATTTGAAGGGGTTAGAAGTTTTAAAACGAAGTAATTTTTTAATATGATGATATACATATTGAGAAGAACATCTTCTAAAAAAATCAGCCCCGGAATGCATCGCATGTGGGCCCCACAGAAGGGGGCGTTATAAGGGGGTGTTCTAAGAGGGGGTGCAATAACCTCCCTCATTAATTTATATAAATATTTATATTTGAGTTGGGTTATTGCACATTTTATTTAGAGGGTTTACATAGAGATAATTCGAGGGCTATTTTTCTGCAAGGATGTTTATCAATATTAATAAATCAGTCTATTCTAAAACTTCCAATTCCACCATATTAGCCCTTTAAAACAAGGCGAATTTTTTATTTTCTATTGAATTCTGATTAACATTTGATCAAAAAAAATTCCAATGAACTTTTGATGGGGATTGAAGTTCTCTAATAAGCTGATTTGTTTACTACTAATGATACAAATAAATATATGAGGTTAAAAAAATAAATAAAGCAAAAGAAATTGATTTGAGAGTCAGAAATCAAACTAAAATGATTAATCCAGCAATTAAGTGTCAAATGTCAGTTGTTTTGAAAAGTATACAGGCAATTAGCTCTTCATCTATAATTTTTAAATCTTAATATAAAATTATAGATTTTTTTCCCTTTTTGATCGAATACATATTCCTGTGATGAGCACATTCTTTTTGTGATCTTTCTAATATACATTCTAAATTGGTCTCTTTGACTTGATTCAACCCAATCTTCAATAGATGTGATCGTCTTCACTATATGCACCAGTATTTCTAACCTAGCTAGCCATATCCCTTTGACATATAAATAGTATTTTTTGAGAAGGTTGACACTTTATACTTGATATTTTATGTGATCTTTGTTCCTGTAAAATTAACGAAACAAAAAATTAGGTTTTAAAAACAACGTAATTTGATGATGGTTTCCTGAGGTCACTCGCAGCTTTTTTGCGGAGGATTTGAAGAAGATTATTTTTGAAAATGCCTCTGGCATGATGTACTCTAGATAGTTTTGTTTTCCTGTCTTTCTTTTTTTTGTTTCTTTTTGGTTGGGGTCTCCTTAACCCCTCTCATGTCTCGAAAAAAAAATATATAATTTGATGATGAGAAAGTTCAATTAGAAAGAGTGAAAAAGAAAAACAGTTACGTTACAAAATTTGAAGTTAAACAAAAATAATTAAATTAAATCAAGAAATAAGTAGAAGAAGCCAACAAAAATAAACCTCATACATAAGAAGGCCGTAGATGGGTTACTTGTCAGAACAGGTTGGTCTTTTATATGTAGTTATCACAAATCTGTGTAGTGTCTGTTGACAACACACAGTAGACAAAATCTATGATGGGGATAGAGTTGCATAAAGAAAATCTATGAAGGGTATTAGAGACAATAGGCCGACCCTCAAATCTGCATAAATAAACATAATATTATTGAACAATATAAACATTTACGTCTTAAACTCCCCCTCCTCTTCATATATTTCATCACCAACAATTATATGCCTAAGTTTTCGTACCAAATAGAAAATTTAGGTAGTGTTTCATACTTAATTGATCAAAATACATAGAAATTACAATAATAATAAAGAACTGAAATTAAAAAGTTATTTTTGAAATTAAAGATTCTTGGTCCTCCCGGAACTCCAAAAAGACTTTAAACCCTAAATAAGAATTCCATCAATTTTTTGATGGAGTTAAGCATTTTATGAATCTTTTGAGTTAGTCTGAAGGATTCTTCATGAAATTAATTTTAATCACCACCAACTGCAACATGATTAGATACAAAACACAAAAAAAAAAAAAAAAAATTATAAATTAGTTTCTCCTAAATATCTTACTAAGTTGCAACATAATCCATTGTTATTAGCAACTATTTACTGTATCGTTATTCTTATAATGAATTACATTAAAACCTGCAGGAACTCTCAACACTATTTAATAAGATATATTTCAGCAGGAATAAAAAAAAAAACTACTTAATAAGATAGAGAAAAGGAGGATATATATTTTATTAGAAAGATTCTACAAACACTATTACAACAATGTAGCTATGTAGAAACTAATGTGCAATAATACATCACAAGTTTAATTGATATTAGCTAAAAGTGATGTTTCGTAATTCACAGGAAATACCTCTTCAAACATCTTCCCAAATTTTCAAAAATTCATAATCTTCATTTCTTCCGGGTAATCCAAGTCTCCAACTACACCAAAAATTACATATTAAAATCAGAACAGAAAATCAAATTAGAAGAAATATAAATAAACCTATTCTAATAGGTTTTCAAAAGAATAAAAAAAAAAAGAAGAGAAAAACAATTTAAAATTAATAATTCTTGAGAAAGAGGATGATCTTGCTTCCCTGCCCAATATTTTGCCATTAACAGGCTTGGTATTATATAGACAAAATGTATGGAACTACTTATATTTTGTTTGGGTGCGTTATTCTTTGAATTAATTTGGCCCATGCCCCTAAACCCATCTATAAATCTAAATAAAATTGGAAATGCATCTATGATATAACTGAAATTGGAAATGCATCTATCATATAATGAAATTGGAAACGTATATATTGAAAGTCTTATTTTGGAAAGTTAATTAAAAATGTTTTATCAAATAAAAGTTGACTTCTAAAATATTGAGAATGGAATATATACGTCCTCTATTTAAAGAAATTAAGACAGTCATAACTGGTAACATTGTAGAGGAATAATTTATGGCGATGAAAGTGGTGGGTTTTAATTCAAAGATAGTAAATTTATTGACTAAATTTAATGGGTTTTTTTTTAGTAACGTTTAGAAATAAATATGATGACATGTCATATGGATTAGGATGTGGCACTCTGAAAACATAGAGTGCCACGTGGATGTCAGAAGTTGCCATGTCATACGCTTCAACTATAGTAATATAGTATAGATATAGATAGATACTAGTTTTATAGCGCATGCAAAGCACGGGCATTTTTAAAAACAAAAATTATTTTTTTATATTTCAATTAGTAAGGTATGTATGATAAATTTGTTTTAATGAATTGTAAACTATGAAATAAAATCATCGTATCGTACTATTTAAAACAGTAAGATATATATTAGAGAGGGACTAATTTCATAATTGAACAACCTATATAATGAGAAATTATTTACATAAGTTAATCTTATATTGAAATAACTTTTAAGAATCATATTAATAAATAATTAATTTTAAATTTATATATGTTATTTTGCCTAAGCAATTTTTTTTTAGAAGAAGAAGTCATTCCACAAAATTGAAGAAAGAATGCACTTTAATTTGAAGAACTGGTCATCTTTCTTATAAAATCATTGTTTTCTTAGATATATGATTTTACAAAAATTAGGGATAAAAAAAATTAATTGTTTAACCTATTTATGAAGATAAATTAAATAAAATTAAAAAGAGAGCCTAACTAAATTTTTAAAAATGATTCTTAAGATAATATTTTATCTGCTATATTGTAGTTTGTATAGAAAATATTGATTACTTTTTTTAAGAAAAATAATACATATATATATAGAGAGAGAATTGGGATATTGCACCATTTCTTTTTTCACTACTATTGTGCAGAATATTTTGTAGGCCCACATAGAAATACTTCAAGTACTATTTTTTAGTGGTGATATTTTTCTAACCATATAATCATCATATTCAAAGTCAATCCATTCTGAAACTTATAACTCCATGAAATTAGCCCTTAAATTATATGCAAATTTTAAGCTTCTTTCTTAACTATTGATTTTAAATGAACTTTTGATGGGTTAGAAGTTCAGTAATGAGCTGATTTTTAAATATGATGAATACATAGTTAGGAGAACATCATTGCCAAAAATAAAACCTCAAATCATCTCCATGTAGATAACCTTACGCTGCCCCAAATTATAATTGCAGATATTTGAATCCAACCTATACACTATTGTAGTATTTGAGATCACAAAGTAAGAATATTGGTTTCAACATAACTCTCATCTACAAAAAAAAGAACAAACAAAATTATGAGTATTTCATAATTGAATAAAAATATAAAATTAAAAAAAATGATAATTCATTTTTAGTATGCGTTCAATAAAATACCAGACATACATAAACTCTTGATGGAAATGGAGAAAAAAAGAAAAAGAATATAATAACCATGAAAATAAGTAAAATTTAAGACATCTTAAAACTGGAAATAATGAAATTAAATGGATGAACATTACTTAGGAGTACTTCTCATCTATTAGATTCAAAACACTAAGGCATGTTGCTCATCCAATTCTTTTTTGCCATGAGCTTTAATTTAATTATATATAACTTGTAATGCCCCACCCTCACATTTCAGGTCTACAACCCTTACTCAATGAGAACTAGGCATTTCGGTGGAACCATTAACAACCTGTAGCTCTAGGGTGTACGCGTTACACCAAGCTAACAAAAGCTGCACTCACATTCAAGACATAAGTAAAATAAAGCTGAAATAAACTTTATTAACTTCACTGATGAACTGATTCAAACAAATGGTTGATTAAATAAACCTAAAGAATAATGGACAAAACAATGTCCAAACCAAACATAACATATCAAAAGGATGTCCTACGCCTTCACGGAACTCTTGGAAGTCTCCGAAGACTTATTCTTGCCTAACGTACTCCCCTGCCACTACCGAGGATTCACCTATTGTCCTAGACCTGTAAAATAGTGGAGCTAGGTCAAAACCTAGCCAGCAAGTTCACTAGTTCCTTTGGCTTAGATTTAGGAGAACCATGAGTTTTACAAGAGCAAGTGGTTTAACATTATAGCATAAGATATGTCAGGATAAGAGATTAAACAAAAGTAAAGAGATGTATAAGATAACGGCTGTTCTATTTTATGATCTTCAGTTAAGATTATGTTTTCGCAACCAGAAGTGCTCTCTAGTTACTATACCCACGTTTCACCTGTCCCTATAGTTCACTCGAGATACTAGCCATGCGCCACGTGAATCCGATGAACTACCTCAAAATCCGTCCCCCAAACACTGGTAACCCTGTCGGCGTTACTTACGTGTCACGTGATTCCATATACCTCACTTGGCAATTCCGTAGACCTCGCTTGGAGAGGACCAGGCCTATACAGGACCTAAACTATGTTTGCACGCAAGCCAAACAAGTTGTTTAAGCACACATCAAGCTTATTGAGGTTTCATTCACATGTTCTATGTGTCCACAAGTGTTCATCATCATGAAAATATTTCACAAATAGTTTATATATGCATTCTACGCTCTTAAATATATATTTCCATATGATATACAAGATATACATCAATATAGCCATTAGACAAAAACTTATTTTCATTAAAAACTCCAAAACAGCTTAATTATGGCCTTTAGGTCAGTTGGTATCGATACCACCAGAGGCTAGTATCGATACTGGCCTCTCCTATAAGTCAGGATTCAGCCAGTATCGATATCCGCCCTGTGGGTATCGATCCTCTGGGTTTTCTCGCGATTTTGGATTTTATTTTTCATCCAAACTCCGTGTAAACTTGGTTTTTACCCCTGTAAAATTAGGGATTCATATATACATCATATTTACATAGATTCTATGCATTCTAGCCATTAGAAACATGCACACATCATACGATCATAGATTACATACATTCTCTCACATAATTCACATGCAACAACATATAAACAACATACCAACTAGGTTTTCATGCATTCAATCATTAAGGAAGCGTAGAAACAACATGAATAACCTAAATCTACACCAAAGGAGCAAGTTACTACTTGCCTCAAAATAAAGTTATATCCGCAACGCAAGGAAGAAGAAGGAGAACTCCGCAACCAAGAGGTCTGCACTCCTCTCTCTTTTGTACATGAATCCCTGTGATCGAACATTCTCAAAACCCTAGGTTTATGTAAGGTCCATAAGTTCCCTCATGGATTTTGTCAATTTGCGTGTCAAATCAAACTCAATATAGCCAATGAGAGTTTGCAAGTTGTCTCTACATTTTTTAACCAATGAAGACTTATAGTGAAGGAGAGAAGACTTGTGCAAAGCTC